>JAOTRH010440509.1:1450-33029 GCA_034768845.1 Heliamphora exappendiculata
GCCCATTGGGGCCGGTTTTTCAGGATGTCGCGACATTTTGCACTTCATCGGCATGTACGCCAGCGAAGTCATCAATATTGACGACATCGGTGATCGGTAAAGTCACTGTAAACGTTGTACCTCGTCCCACGACGCTATCGACGCTCAATTTGCCATGATGGGCATCGGCAATCGCTTTGCAGATGGCTAATCCGAGTCCCGCGCCCCCGGTGTCCGAGTTGCGCGAGGAATCAACGCGATAGAACCGTTCAAACAAAAATTCCCAATCTTTTGCATCGATCCCGATCCCGGTGTCTGAAATCGAGATCTCGACGCGGTTGTTGGTTTCGCGGCCGGCAATGGTCAACCGACCTCCGTTCGCTGTGTATTTGATGCCGTTGTCGATCAAATTAAAAAACAGCCGGCTGAGCGCGACGTCGTCGCCATGCACGACACTGTCGGGAATGTTGTCCACGACCAGGACGACTCCCGAGCAAATTGTGTAACAGCAAAATCTGCTCCTAGATCACAGCACCAGTCCAGCGCAAGTCTATTTCATGTTTATCAGAACCTATCGAAATAAAAAGCCGTTGCGAATGACGATATGCGTGGAAGTTTTTGTTGAAGAGAGAGAGAGGATGACAGGACGACGGGTTCCACACCCCTACAGATAGCAATTTAATCGACCTAAAGTTTTGCATAACCCAGTCGTTTACCTCTGTGCGTCATATAAATCGAGAGTTACCATTCCCGTTTTCAAGAATCCCAGTCATGTTATAACACAAAAAGCATGTAATACGAAAAATAAGCAAAATTCAAACTAAGAGCTGAGCCCGCCAAACCAAAGTAAACCCACTTCCAACTCTTCAAACAATGAAATGCGAAAGAGAAGAGAGAGAAGGCCACCCAATGTGCTTACCGAAAACAATATCTTCTTACTCACCCGCTCAACCTTGCAACGTAAAAGTGCAGCGCGGAAACCCACTTGGCACAGGGGACCTAACACAACGCCGTCCGCGCCCTTCCCCCACCACAAGATTTCTGTCCTGTTTTTCTCTATACTCTCCTCTAATCTCCACTTCAAAAGAACAAAACCAATCTTCTTCCAACTTTTTATCTATCTCGCCTTTGTTTACAGTTCAAAAGGGTAGATTAAGGCTGAAGAGGACAGCCGAACCTTGGGGTACGCCGCAAAATTGGGATGTCAATGAATTTAATGACAAAGAGTAGCCTTCTGCAAAAACGTTGATCTAAACTCAAATTTCCGTTCAGTATAGTTGCCCAAGTGACAGTTTGCAGACTTCAAACGACATTATTTCTAGAGAAATTCTGGCAGTGTTTCCATTTAGTGCCTTGCGATTACTTTTAAGTTTGACTTTTTAAGAGTTTTAATTTTTTATAAAATAAAAATATTTAAGAAAATTTAAAAAAAGGCAAATATTAAAATAAAAAATAAAAAATTTAGTTTTTTTTATGTTGTTTTGAAAATCATGTAAATTTATTATGCCAAATAAATCAACTTAAAAGTTAAGTTTGTAAAAAAAAACTAACTTTGTTACAATTTCAAAGGGCCTCAAGCATCATCCAGGAACCCGGCTTAAAATTGAAATTTTTTATTTGCTTATTTTTGAATGAATCACAAAAAAATTTGTAACCTGGTTTTTTTAGGTCTGTTTATTTTTGGGTGAAGTGATAGGCTTTGTTTGGGTTAAATACCATAATTTTGTTTATTTTTGTCTTTTTTGATTTTTTTTCAATTTTTGAGTAAATTTTTTTACTTTTTCAAACCGTCTCGATGATATGAACTCAAAAAATAAAAAACATTAATCAAAATATAAGAAAAATTCACTGAAAACGAAAATAAGTAATATAGAATTTGGCTTATTGATTTATTTTGGCTTATTTTTGTTATTTCTAAAAAAAATTTATATTTTGATTAAAAAAAATTAATTTTTCGCTCATCTCAATGAAAGTGGTTTAAAAAATATAATAATTTGATTAAATAATGAAATTTTTTTACTAATGATGAAAATTTTACAATGTTAAATAAGCAAATAAATAACATTATCTCATTTAGAATTATATTTAATTTTGTTTAGATTTTAGTCGAATACAATTAACTATATATGTTTGATAAAATTACATCGTTCTTTTCAAAATTTTGAATTTATATTACAAGTCAACTAGTATTTTTGTTAATCGGCTTTTGATTTCATCAATTACCAATCGCATTCTTCAAAATTTGTCCCTATTTGACCGTAGGTGATGAAACATTTGCATGTAATGAATTAAATAATTTTAAATTTGCTGCTTAAATCCCAAATCGCCCTTCTCTATACATAGATCTATAGATATTTGTTGGGAAATATTTTACCATAGAGAGAGAAACTGATAAAAAGAGTTAACTAGGTTAAAGGTTAGTTCTTCTTAATTTTATTTATTTATTTTTTGTTTTTATTTTCTTATGAATTTTAATTTCTTTCATAATTTTTTTTGTATGAATTTTAATTTTCTTTGTAATTTTCTTCATCCTTGAAACAAAATACTAAGTTGGTTTGGTGGTACAAATCATCAAGGAGGGCTATTATTTCAAAATAAAAAATATTATTGTGATCGAAACGTAGTAGTGAAAATTTGAGTAAGCCAAACATCTAGAAAAGCATTTCTTAACTTATGAAACTCAATCATGCAAGTTTTTTGAGTAGTGCATAAGATATAATAATAGAATAAGCAAGGTAGAGGTGGGACAATCTACATATGTGATTGTCCACCACAATGAAACACAAACACCTCACCAATATATGAAAATAAAGGCATGGTTAACTGTAATAAAGATGGTAGAGGTTGTAAACATTGTTTTAGTTGTAATGTGTTTAGTAACTCTGTTTGTTACTTTGGTTTTAAAGTGAGTGGATCTATATATTTTTTCAAGTATAAGCGGAGATTTGAAGTAAATTGAAAAACCTTGTTTGTTGACTGAATTGCATTAATTGATTTATTCAAAGAAGTTAAACGCCATGAATAAGTAAAATAATCAGACAAACCAACAAATAAACAACCAGCCACAATCACACACGAGACAATACAATTTTTATGTGAAAAATCCTAAACTGGATAAAAATCATGGGACCAATCCAGATTTAGAAAGTTCAAGCACGAAAATCAGTTGTTGGTTACAAGAGAATCTTACAAACCACTATTGAATCCACAACCTACGATTGTAAGCCGACTCCTACCAAATCTACGTACACCAACTCCGTACTTAATTGCTGCTAGAATCCACCACCGAATTTCAAATGCTGACAGAAACATCCACCAGACTTTAAACCCTTGAGAATCCACTCAAAAGACTCTACGAACTTACAAGAAACGTTAAAGATTTGATTATTTGATAATTGTCTTGATGGCGCGGAAACTAAATTATCATCAAGTGAGTTGACTGGCTTGGGAGATTTTTAATCAACTTCAAAGAATCCTCTTGGCTGCTAGAGATGTTATTTTCAAGGAGGCTACAAACCATAAAACCCTAGCAGCTATTTTTAAAGCTAACTCGTCGAGGATCACTCAAGCAATCTATTCACTGCTTGAACGGTGAAACTTGTGTTGCAACAGTTTGTTGTAGAGATGTGAGAACCCGAGAGGCTAACATCACTTGCAGTTTTTCAATGTTTTCGACTCCATGTACACTATGCTGCAATATATAATTATAACTCCAACAAACCAAGTGTCAAATATCAAATAATAATATATTAATACTTTGAATAACAATTTGTTATAGATTTTTCATATTAAAATTGAATAAGACCAATGCCAAAATTCCTAACATAAATATTTTGCTAAGTATGAATTATAATGTGATATTTTGCCAAGTAAAAAGTGTAATGTGGACTAAATATTTTGCTAAGTATGAAATTGAACATAGTAGAAATTTGAATAATTATTTATTTTGGTAATATTATAGCGGCATATCCACTTGGGTAAAGGTTTCTTTGCAAAAGGAAAGGAAAATTAACACCATATTACTTGGACAAAAAATTTGAGTACAAGTTGAATAAGTTTAACAAAAATTGAGTAGAAGTTAGGGATGTAAATGGTTTGGCTCAGTCGGTTCGTTGGAGGGAATTTTACACTATATCAATAGGCTCGATTTGCTAAAGAATGGAACCGAATTCACTGATTGAAATGGCGCAACTGAACTGACCGATCAATTGAATAGGTACTCAATTTTGTCAGTCATTTGTGTGTTTGGTTTTAACAAACTTTCAATACTCAATTGCAATATTATAGCATGCAAAAGGATCCCCAAAAAAAGTAAAACCAAACCACCTGGCACATGTTTAAAGCAATTAGCCAACTACGTAACACATCCAACCAAACCATGAAAACCAACATCAACAGTCATTTAAACCCTCCATTTCTTATCTTGCATCCAAACATGGCCGGATTAGGCGGAGAAGGTCTAGCAAAAACAGGCATGACAGGGATGGGCTCAGGTGGTTGTGAAAGAGAAGGGTTTTCTTGTAAAATAACCAAAAAGAAGTTGGATATCGTAAAATAACAACAGCAGGATATGACAAAAAAATTGCTTACTTTCTTAGAGACAATAAGATCAAAACTGCTTCAGGTTCGCTTACGAAGAGGAGAGGCATCCTGAAGAGATAAAAAAAGGTTTAGTTATCTAGACCTCGACTAAATAAAAATCAAGGCAAGTACCTTTTTCTTTGGAGTTGCATCTAATGAATCTGGATCATCCTCTAAAATATTGACTTGATGGATAAGATATGTGAGACCCTGACCCATTTTTTTTTTGGCGTTTTTGGACGCGCGTTACATGTTTTCATTCGAGCATGTTTTTATTACTTTTGATGGATGATCATGCTTAGATATGCATGCGGGGTAGGTTCCCAAGGGCGCGGGCCGTTTTTGGAGAGCCTTAAAAGATATTTTGGAGGCCTATAAATATCTGGAGTTAAATATTTTCATAAAGATATTTTCTAAAACTTAATTTCTAAGTTTTCTCTTTTTTCTCTCTGCCTTCTCTCTAAGTTCTCGGGGTCCCGGGGCTCGGTTTTCGACGATCAGACTGTGGATTCTTGGTATCGGCATCGAGGGCTACGCAACCATCCGATCAGATTTTGATTTCGGCGAAACTCGATTTTCCAAATGGTTCGAGGCGTCGAGTTTTTAACTCACCGAGGTAAAATCCTGAACTCTCATCTCTTATAAGGGTGCTACGTGTAATCGTGTGTGTTTTTAACGGTTAGATTGCTGTAGATCTGACTTTGTTTCAAGAAAATCGGGTTTGGTTTCAAAAGGGATTTTGTGTTGATTTCGGTGGATGGAATCGAATTTTGAGGTTTTTTCGTTCGGTGATTCTAGATGTTTTGGGCTTGTGTATGTCCGTGAGTGTTATATATATATATGCGAATCGGTAAGTTTAAGTGTGTTTTGAAGCATCATAGTGGGTGTTGGAGAGTTTGGGGGCTTAGAACACTAAGAACAGGGAAATCTGGATTTTTCTCGGTTGGTAGCTTGCTCGAGCGCCTGACGTCTGCTCGAGCGAACTAGTTGCGCATGGCTATTTTGTTTTGATGTTATCTCCCACATCAGGACTCGAAATTGGGTCGTTCTTGTACTCAAATTGAATCCCTGGAAGTCCTCTTTCCAATGACACCTCTCTCACCTTAAAATTTATTTTGAAGAAAACGTTACGACCAAAAGAGCAAAGGTATGTCAAAAGTTCTAAACTGTTTTCACCCGTTTTTGGCCGAATATTTGGAAAAGATGATTTTTCATCCTTGTTGGCCATTTTGACCAAGCTTCTTGTTTCTTGGGGGGCTTTGTGGGCTTGTGTTGGACGTGCGTGGGTGTCATAGGTTTGTGTGGGTCCGTGTTGACTGTGTTAGGCGTGTGGGGTTTCGTGTTGGGCGTGTGTTGGTCTGGGTTATGATATGAGGTGGTTGAGCCTTAGTTTTCGATTGACGTCTTGTGGTATTCAATTGATTAATTTATGGGAATTAGTCGATTCAAATACATGTGGATTCTTTTTGGGGTTTGGTTGGTTGTGTGATGGCTTCGGGAGTCGAGTCATGGCTTTGGGTGTTTGTTTGGGTGTCATCCTCGAGGGTGACGAGCATGGTTAGATGCGAGTTTTTGGTACATGGTTGTATGCCTGGTGGTTCGTGCATTGTTGCATGCGGGCGCTTGGTTTCAGTTCCTGGTTTGAGTTTTCTCCTAGTGTTGACCGCTCGAGCGGTGGTTGAGCGCTCGAGCGGGGTGATGGCAGAGGGGTATGTTGGTAGGGGACCGCTCGAGCGCTTGGGTTGTGTTGGCCTTCGGGTTAGGTTTTGATTTTGATTTTCTGTGTCGTTGGTTGTCCCGGTGTGTGGACGGGTTCTGAATGGTGGATGGGTCGTTCGGGCATCGAATGACGGTGTGTGTGGCATGTGATGTCGTGTTGGGTTATGTGACGTGTGGCGTCATGATGTGAAGTTATATATGGCTATGTGCATTTATAACTTGTTTTGTACATTTATAACTCTAGTTTATTTATACATAGGTTATGTAATGTGATTTACATGGCTTTTTCGATAGCGTTATGTGTAACATGGTTTGTGATACGTAGTGATCGTACGTGATTTTATGCAGTTAAATCCTGATTAGGTTATGCATAGTTGTATAGAATGAGATAGATGGTTATGTTAGCTCTGGCTGACGGTGATTACGTTAGGATTACGACCCTTCGGTTAAAGTTCGAGAAGATTAAGTTAGGGTTACGACCCTTCGGTTAAAGTCCGTAAAGAAGCGTTTGATAGGGCTACGGCCCCTTGGTGCAAGTCCGTAAAGAGGCATTCAATAGGACTACGGTTCCTCAGTGAAAGTTCGTAAAGATGCATTGACGGGGGCTACGGTCCATCGGTGAAAATTCGAGAAGATTCATGAATTGCATGTACTGCATATTGGGACGGATAGACCAATTTTTTTAAAACTGTATTAACGGCCTGCGGAAGTTGTAATACTCAAATCGTATTCAAGGCTCTCATGAGTCGACAAATGGTTTTTATCCTCGCCTTTTCTTACATGTAAAATTGTTTTCTGGCTCTGATGAGTCGTGATCTAAAACTGTTTTCAAACTTTTTTAATGGCTTGAAAGAGAGTCAAAAATTGCATTTCGATTTCCTAGCATGTTTTGTTTATATTGCATACTTGTTTAATTTCTGCTGACCTTTGGCTCACTGTGTGGGATAAAATATTTTCTAGTATCAATCACGTGTGCTGATTCGGGGTTGCTGATTGGGAGCGAAAAAGTTATAGTCTTCCTTTTGTTTCTGTCTGTCATGTATGCTTATTACATGTTTCTCGGCGTTGGAGCCTTATAATGTAAGCCATTTGGCATTTATATACAATGCAGGTATATTTCATTTTGAGAGTATATTATCAGGTTGGTTGTTTATGGGTGTTTCACGTGACTCTGAGTTTGGGACGTGACACATTGGTATCAGAGCTCTAGGTTCCAATACCTATGAACTGTGGGTAGATGGTGCATTCCCGTGTGAGGTTGATTGCGTGTGCTTGACTGCATGTGTTTAGATGTTTTGATAACCTAATCGTGTCAGCATATGAGATACATGAATGATGTGTATATGTGAACATGGGGGTTGAACTGTGGGATTGATTAGTCCTGTATTTGGGCGTTTGGATTAACAAACTTGGGAGCCACGTTAGAAACGCATTTAGCTGATGTGATTTCTATCAGGGAGTCTGAGTAGGTTATCCAGATTGACGCGCCATTTTTGTCGGTTCTCCTTAGTATGTGGGGTTTGTTTAGCATAAACCTACGTGGCTATGTGTTAGCATGTTTATATGCTTAATGTTTATGTTCATGCTGTGTGCTGCATCTTATATGATGTCTTCTTTCATATAGACGTGATGTTTGCGCGGAGAGGGCGTGGCGGTGTTCGAGGCTGTGACCGTGAATTTGGAGTTGGTGGTGGGCTACGTGGGTGGTTTGCTGTGTTGAGACAGTAGGTGGTGAGGATGTGAGGTTGAGACGGGTTGTCAATCCCGTGTCTTCGAGATAGTCGGCATCGAGGGCTACGCAACCATCTGATCAGATTTTGATTTCAGCGAAGCTTGATTTTGCACGTGGTTTGAGGCGTCAAGTTTTTAACTCACTGAGGTAGGATTCTAGACTCTCATGTCTTATAAGGGTGCTACATGTAATCATTTGTGTTTTTAACGGTTAGATTGTTGTAGATCTGACGTTATTTCAAGAAAATTGGGTTTTAGTTTCTAAAGGGGTTTTGTGTTGATTTCGGTGGATGGAATCGGGTTTTGAGGTTTTTCGTTCGGTGATTCTAGATGTTTTGGGCTTGTGTATGTCCGTAGGTGTTATATATATGCGAATCGGCAAGTTTAAGTGTGTTTTGAAGCATCATAGTGGGTGTTGAAGAGTTTGGAGGCTTAGAATACCAAGAACAGGAAAATATGGATTTTTCTCAGATGGTAGCTCGCTCGAGCGCCCGACGTCTACTCGAGCGGACTAGCTGCGTAGGGCCATTTTGTTTTGATGTTATCTCCCTCATCCGGACTCAAAATTGGGTCGTTCTTGTACTCAAATTGAAGCTTTAGAAGTCGTCTTTCTAATGACACCTCTCTCACCTTAAAATATTTTTTGTAAAAAAAGTTATGACCAAAAAGAGTGAAGGTATGTCAAAAGTTTTAAACCATTTTTCACCCGTTTTGGCCGAATGATTGGGAAATGTTATTTTTCATTCTTGTTGGCCCTTTTGACCAAGCTTGTTGTTTCTTGGGGGCTTCGTGGGCTTGTGTTGGACGTGCGTGGGCGTCATAGGTTTGTGTGGGTCCGTGTTGACCATGTTAGGCGTGTGGGGTTTCGTGTTGGGCATGTTGGCCGTGTTAGGCGTGTGCTGGTCTGGGTTATGAGAGGTGGTTGAGCCTTGGTTTTCAATTGGCATCTTATCGTATTCCATTGATTAATTTATGGGAATTAGTCGATTCAAATACCTGTGGATTCTTTTTGGGATTCGGTTGGTTATGTGGTGGCTTCAAGAGTCGTGTCATGGTTTCGGGTGTTTGTTTGGGTGTAGTCCTCGGGGGTGACGTGCATGGTTAGATGTGGGTTTTTGGTACATGGTTATATGCTTGGTGGTTCGTGCATCGTTACATGCGGGCGCTTGGTTTCGATTCCTGGTTTGAGTTTTCTCCCAGCGTTGAGCGCTCGAGCGGTGGTTGAGCGCTCGAGCGGGGTGATGGCAGAGGGGTATGTCGGTAGGGGACCACTCGGGCGCTTGCGCTGTGTTGGCCTCCGGGTTAGGTTTTTGTTTTGGTTTTCTGTATCGTTGGTTGTCTCGGTGTGTGGACCGGTCCCGATTTGTGGATGGGTTGTTCGGGTATCGAATGACGGTGTGTGTGGCATGTGATGTCATGTCAGGTTATGTGATGGGTGGCATCATGATGTGAAGTTATATATGGCTATGTGCATTTATAACAGTCTTTGTACATTTATAACTCTAGTTTATATATGCATGGGTTATGTAATGTGATTTACATGGTTTTTTCGATAGCGTTATGTGTAATGTGATTTGTGATACGTAGTGATAGTATGTGATTTTATGCAGTTAAATCTTGATTAGGATATGCATAGTTGTATAGAATGAGATAGATGGTTATGTTAGCTCTGGCTGACGGTGATTACGTTAGGGTTACGACCATTCGGTTAAAGTCTAAGAAGATTATGTTAGGGTTACGACCCTTTGGTTAAAGTCCATAAAGAAGCATTTGATAGGGATACGACCCCTTGGTGCAAGTCCGTAAAGAGGTATTCGATAGGGCTACAGATGCTCGGTGAAAGTCTGTAAAGATTCATTGACGGGGGCTACGGTCCATCGTTGAAAAATACGAGAAGATTCATGGAATGCGTGTACTGCATATTGGGACAGATAGACCATTTTTTTTAAAACTGTATTAACGGCCTGCAGGAGTTGTAATACTTGAATCGTTTTCAAGGCTTTAATGAGTCGACAAATGGTTTTTATCCTCGCTTTTTCTTGCATGTAAAATTTTTTTCTGACTCTGGTGAATCGAGATCTAAAACTGTTTTCAAACTGTTTTAATGGCTTGAAAGGGAGTCAAAAATTGCACTTCGATTTCCTAGCATGTTTTGTTTATATTGCATGCTTGTCTAGTTTCTGCTGAGCTTGGCTCACGGTGTGGGATAAAATATTTTCAGGTATCGGTCACGCGCGCTAATTCGGGGTTGCTGATTGGGAGCTGAAGAGTTATAGTCTTCCTTTTGTTTTTGTCTGTCATGTATGCTTATTACATGTTTCTCGGCATTGAAACCTTGTAATGTAAGCCATTTAGCATTTATATACAATGTAGGTATATTTTATTTTGAGAGTGTATTCTCGGGTTGGTTGTTTGTGGGTGTTTCACGTGACCCAGAGTTTGGGGTGTGACAAGATATCTAGGTTGAGCCATACCTGAGAGTAAGAGAAAATTAGTCAAGGGAAACAATTGCAAATAAGTAAAGAACAGGCTGACCTACTTATTCCATAGGGATGAAACAGATCACGCCTTGACGAATGGCATCCTCGACCTCCCAGTAGGGGGGATGGACCTTAGAAATTGTCACTTGTTCGGCTTCTGGTAGCCAGTCGTAAACTCCTAGATTCTGAACTATGTAAGTAAAGAATGCACCCGTCGGAGGGTCAGGTGGAATTGACTTGTCAAAGGGTTTGTAGAAAGTTTTAACCAGAGAAACTTCCTTTCCCAAGGACAGCTATGCCTTGAAGAAGGTTGCGTTTACCTTATCTATTTGATGGGCTATATTTTGACCAGCCGGCTTTGCCTAGCCTTGGTTATTATCTTAGGGTTCAGAGGGTTTCATTTACATTTAAAGAATTCCTCAAAATGAAGAATGAAAGCTATGGTATTATTTTAAATAAAAAATCCCCATCAAGTGTCAAAATCCAATGTAGAGTCGGGGATCTCGTCAAAACCCGAAAGATTAATGGATTTCTTCAAGGAGGGAAAAATATGACTCACTAATTTAATCTTTTTCATATCAAGAATGGGTTGGCCTGAGAATGAATCATTCTAGAAATCAAAAGGGGAAAGGGGAATCCGTTAGGTGAGGTCGAACTGCTTAGAAAGTTGAGCAAGATTATAAATTTTTACGCTAAAATTCTTGTTATTTGGGGTAAAACACAAGCTGTAGGGAAGGTTGCGAGAGATATGAAAGCTAGCCCAAACATTTTTTTTTTGTTTTCGATTATTATCGTGAAGGTGGGCAGAATGGGTTTGAAGCCAAGAAGGACCAAGAGATCGAAGAAAGGGTAGCCATGATCGACTAGGAAGGGTTACAAAGCCTTTATAGAAAAGGGCAAAGCATTCATCAAAAGTGTGGGACTTGGGTTTTGAAGGAAGGAGGGTAAGGCATTTTAGAGAATGAATAGAAGGAAAAGAACGATGAAACTTAAGGATGTAGCTCGAAAGCCACATCTACAAAATCCTAATAGGACCAGAGCTGATGGTGAAAAGACTGTCAATCAATTCTTTCAAACCACGGTAAAGATGAACAAGGATCAAAAGTGCCAGAGCAAGCTTTCGGCGTAAGTCAGCTACCTCCATTGTAGCGGACTCTACCCCCTATAGAACCTCGACCGCCCTAAGCCCCATGGCCAATAATTCATAGTGACAACCCCCTTTAATAACACCACTTTTGCCCCTCTATGCCCCTCTGCTATTAGCAAAAGCTAAGGTCTTTGCCAATTCATTGAAAATCCTTGGTAATTTTGAGGGAGGGAACTCATAAGATAAATTTCTTTAGCCAATTAATCAAAAAGACGATGTGTTCAGAGTTAAAAGTAGGGCAGGAACTTTTACCCTAGTTTATAGAAAAAAAATGCCCATAGGATATGTTTTCGAATTGGGTAAGAAAATGGAATGTCTTTGCAAGATATCAAAACAATGGCTTCTTCATCGTGGGGGCGAAGTCCAACTAAAAGAGCAAGGTCTTGGAGAGTAGGGGACATAGGACTGCCCTGAAAAAAAAAAAGAATTGGAAGGACTCCAGAATTGCAGAGCAATGAATACCAAGGCTTTCTCCAATTTGAAAGGATATCTATCGGCTGAGGAGGACAACATAAATTCCTATTTCTCCATAATTCACCCTTTAAATCTAGAAGATGGCCAACACGGTTGCAATAGTTGCTTCTAAGGCTATGCTAGAGCTTGAGTGGCTAACTTTGAAATATTGATCCCAAATGGGAGCGGGGAGGGGGAGAGGTAGTTGACCTTCAATACATGGGAAGAATGGAGAGAGATAGGCCAGGCATTGATCTTTGAACGTGGGCCCTAATCCAAAGCATTTGATGGAGGTGGTGAGTCCAAAAGCCATAGGAAATCATGATTTGATTCACAATATGGAGTCTTTTCTTCAAAATTCAATCCTTCACTTGGTTTACAACACTATTTGAATCCCTGTCAGGGGCATTCGCACGTTTGGAGGCCATGATGCTGATAAGAGAGCTTTTGCAAAAGAAAAAAAGCTTAGATGAAAAGAGAGAGAAGCTCTACGTGAATAAATGGCATGTTGAAAGCAATAATATTTAGAGACATTAGTGCTATATTAATGAGTTCGAGCATTTACGAGGATAACGGAGGGAAGGAGGTAGAAGGATATCAAATTTTCAAAGATCTGTTTTTTTTAACTCCAAAGGACTCTTTTAAGTGGGCATTATTTTGAACATATCTGTAAATTTATTTGGCACCAAGCGATATAGACAAATTTTGAAGATTCATAGGAAAAGGGGAAATAATAGCTATCGGAGAGGGAAAAAAGGAGAAGTTGTTATTGACTAGGTAAAAGTTGGATATATGTGGGCTATTAAAGAAGAACGTAGTTCTGGCATAGTTAAGGGTTCCAACAAATCGAGCCGAGCTTTTACGAGCTTAAATTTTTTTGGAGTTGTACTCGAATAACAGTTCAATAATTTGTTCGAGTTCGGTGCGTATAAAAATTGACATAGTCGAGCTCGGTTCGAATGTTCTAAACGAGCTAGCTTGAGCTTGAGCTTATATTCAAGTTTTTTTAAAAGTAAAATCAAGTTCCTTTTCATGAAATTAAGGAATCAAATTTAGTTCTTATTTTTAATCATTCCATTTAAAAAACAAAAAAGAGTAATGTGCATAAATTTGAATTGCTTGAAATGAGGTGTAGGCAGTATAAAATCATAATTTTATAAGTGCATTTATGTATCTTCTTAAACGAGCTTAATGAGCTTTAACGAGTCGAACCGACTTATTAAATGAACTGTTCACGAGCTTATATGAGCCAACCCAAGTTTATATGAGCCAAACTCATTTAATAAACGAGTTTAGTTTTGTATTTACGAACGATGCATTTATTAAATGAACTAAAACAAGCTTAAATCGAGCCAAGCCTGAGCTGTTCATAAATTGTTTGGTTCGTTTGCACCCCTAGACATGAACACTTGGTGAAAGGGGAACAAGTCAATAAAGAAAGTAGCCGTTGAAGAAAGAAGTGGAGGCAAATAGGAATAACTGTTATTTGAATGGTCTACGAATAGAGCATTTAGGCAAGGGAAAACATACACAAACTCCACATCCAAGCCCCAAGCTTCTTTATATTTCATATTTCAGTCCTTAATTCAAATTTTTTGTCTTGATTTCAAGTTTAACTCTAGTTTCCATTTTGGTTGATCTTAGTAAAATTTCATTTGAATTCATTTCAATATTTGTTCGTTCTTCCTTGCAAGTTTGTGCTTATTATTTTTTCAAAAACACTTAGAAATTAATAGAAATTCCCTTCATTGAAGCAAAATTCGAACCAATAGTTTTTTGCTTCGGGTTACGCACGATCAGCCTAGTTAGTAATTAAATTTGGTGTTATTTTCAACACAATTAGACGTAATCGTCCTAACACGCCCACAATATATCACTAGGTCCTGAATGTTCTTCAGCGCGAATCACCAACGGTGAGCTTAATTAATTCTTACACGAAAACTTGAAGGAAGGTTTGTTAATTCCTCACTTAATAATTAGTGAGGAATTTACACCACATCGACAATTTTTTTTTCCTGAGAATTTTACTTTCTATGTAATCTCCCCTCCCAAAAAAACAAGAAATTTTAAGTCCCATTTGGGATAGTTTAACTAATCGGAAAAGGTTTTTACTAAAAATAAAAATAATAGTAAAATAAAATAAGTAAATTAGCCAAATATTATGTTTCTTATTTTCATATTCAGTCAACTTTTTTTATTTTTTCATCATTTGTTTTAAAAATTTTCAGTTATATCATCAACACAATTCGAAAACGTAAAGAATTTTAGTTAAAAGATGAAAAAAAATTTAAAAAGACAAAAATAAACAAAATTTCCAATTTTAGCCTGAACAGGGCCTTAACATATACAATCCTAATTTCCTTTGCTAATCTTTCTTTCGCATGAATCCAACATACTTGATTGTTGACGCTGCAAAATTTCACGAAAGGTTAGTAACATTTTAGCAAACAAGATAAATACTTAAATTCACGAGCAAGAATTTTGAATTATTAATCGAAGAAAGAAACTTTAAATATTATTGATGATAAAGATTAATAACCTTTTAGCTTATACATTTATTTATACCAGTTATTTTTTTTTACTAAGAGAAAAAATCCTAATAAGGAAACTAAAAAATAGTAGTCTTAATTAGGAAAAAATCAATGTGCCAAAATTGGCAGCACTAAAATGAAAAAATCTTAAAAGAAAATTGTTTCTAAAACTAAAAGTTTCCATAAACAAAAAGATCCTAGTATCAATTTCTTCTTCGACTTCTACCGGTTTAATTGCTCTAAAAGTGTCGTGGCTACTTGTCCTACAACGGTCCCCTTTACTTGGAGAGAACGTAATCTCAAGTTTAAATTTGGTTAAAGCAGCTCCTTAACATGATACTGAAATAGGTAAGCTACATTGAAAGTCTTTGAAGTCTTTATGTCCTCAGGAAATCAATCAGATTAGCAATATCATTGATCTTTGTCAAAATTCTGAATGGACCATACTTTCTAAGCTTTAGCTTATTATAAGTTCCTACTAGAATCATCTCTTTGTGCATTACTACCATCACTGAATCTTTTCCTTAAACATTTCAGTGCGTTTGGTTTATGGGGAGGTTTTTTGTGCTTGACATTTGTATTTGCCAGTTTCTACTTAACTACTTCCAGCACTACTTGAGCTTATTTTACTATGGGCTTCCCATTTTTAGCTTCTAAACAAACTATAGCTAAAAGTAACTGCTTATCTATTTTAAACAGCTTGGCAGACACCCTTTGATTTAAAGGACCCATAGCAACTTTATAGACACCCTCATTAAAATAATAGGTGTTATCCCGACCCCTATAAGTAATATCCACATCATATGTCATGCTCTACTCAATAATAGATGACTTGCATCCATATCAGCTACATCATAATTAACTTATGAACTATAACACTTCTCAATTCAAATAGGTACTCGACAAATTTCAGTTACCTTCACCGCACGGCCCTTCTTAATCCAACCAATACTATATGGAGATGGATGGATTTTGGTTGGTAGGTTTAGATGATCTATCAGTCTCTTTGCAATATAGTTCTTGCAACTCCGACTATACACGATCAAATCACAAACCTTTTAATTGAATGAACATCTAGATCGAAAGATACTCTGACGTTGACTATGGTTCTATTTTTTGTGCAAATAGTGTCTATTGCACTACACAGTTGACTCATTCTTTATCCTTTTCTGCGTACTCAACACCATCATAAGAATCATTCTTATGTTTTTCACCCTTTTCTAACATTGGTGCCATCCTCTTTTCCCAGATTCACCAACCAACAATATGAATAAACATTGGAGCGGTGGCCTTGCTTGCAGCACCTATAACATTGGAATGGTGATCGGATGTTAGCTTAGCATATGGGTTTGGATTTCTAGGTGCATCTCTTGTATGCTGACTTTCACTTGAACTGCTATGCTTTGAGATCCATGTTATGAGCCTCCTATACGATTCATAAAACTTATAACCCAAGCTTATCTCGAATGGATGACTTCAACCTATTCAGGTATTTGCTTACTTGCCGACCTCATGTCTCATTCCTATTATTGCGATTTAATTGTAAAAAAATTATTGTATAATCAAACACCAATTTTGAAGCTTGCGAATGATTTGATATAACTGGAATAGATGTTGCACATAATTTGATGGAACAAATCTATTCATAAGGAGCTGCTTCGTTATGCTCTATGTTCTAATAGGATTTTTTTCGTCGTTGTTTATTCATTTGGAATTGATCCCTCCAAACTACAGCACCACTCTTTAATTTGTAAGTGACTAATTTCACCATATTTAGTTCAGTAGCCTCCAATCCCAAAGAAATGCTCAATCTTAGAAATTCAATCAAAAAAATCTTTCAGTATGTAGATTCCCACTAAATAGGGGAATATTCACTTCAATTGATAGTCATTAAACCAATATTGCTGAGGCAGTTGCCTTCTAGTTTGATAAGCCACATGTTGTACTTCTTTATCATCAGGTTCTTCATCATTATCGGATGGATAACAAGAATGTCTCCCGACATCCTGGATACCAAGTTGGCCTCGAAAAAATCCTCTAGCGCGAACCTACTCCTGGTTAAAGGTTGTCTTTGGAAAACTCCCTTAGCAGATTCTAATCAACCCACAATGGCTTATTGTTGGCATTGAGATTCAACCCAACGACTAGATTATGTATTTCAGTCAAATGTGGTTAACATCCCGCAAACTGTTGTTATTGCATCCCATAAGGTATCACCCCCATGATCACTATCAATAGGGTTTGGGTTTCTTACTTCGTTTTGTGCCATTGAACTAGATAAATTCTTGCTCTAATACCACTTGATACAACGAAATATTCCAAAAGTCTAAATAATGTTTTAGCATGAGAAAAATGGTATAATCGACAAGTAAGAATCTTACATCCTCAAGGGAAGATAAAAAGAATCTTAAATATTGTGATGAAAAATATGAATAGCCTTTGAGCTTACATATTTATTGATACTAGTTAAAAATTCTAATTTTGGTAGAAAAGTAAATCATAATTGAAAAGTATCAATTTTGGCAACTTCTCTCACCAAGGAAAAAAAATAAGGAAAATAAAAATTTGCATTCTTAATTAGAAAAAAATCAATGTGCCAAAATAGGTGGCACTAAAAAGGAAAATTTGTAAAAGAAATTAGTTTCTAAAAAAAATTCATAAAAAAATTCTAGTCAATTTCTCAATTTTTTCTTTAACTTCTGCCAATTTAATTGCTTTTTGTCTCGACATCTAGTGCTACAGTAATTGTACTAGTTATTATATTTGAGATTTCAATGTCCTGCTACTAACTGGCCCATTTTTTTTTTGTTATGTACAGATTAAAGACCAGTTTGGGTTACCTTTTAAGTTGGCTTTTTTGAAAAAAAAAAATCAGCTTTTAAGTTGCACTGTTTGATTTAAAAAAAGCTAACTAACTTATTTTTTCATATCTTAATCCAAGAAAAAAAATAACACATATCCCAAACGCCCTAACTTTTTTTAAAACAAAATTACTATAATATTCTAAAATGAAAAAATCAACCATACTCACAAAAACAAAAAAAAAGCCATGTAAATATCCCAAATATTATAACTTAAAAGTTAAAAATAAAGATATTTTAGACATTTAAATAAAAATCAAAAATAAAAAAATAAAAAAACTACTACAAAAAATTATCACAAATAATCTTTTTTTTATTCTTTCTATTTTTTTTTTTTCTGAACATGCTAAACCTCTTAAAAATCAACCTTTTTAGACAACCAAGCACTAAGAGCTTGAGATTTTCGATGAGGTTTTGAAACCAAAAACTGCTTTTGTGGAGTTTGTTTCGAAGCAAGAGGCGCATAAAGTATAACAAGCTCTTTCAAATACCCATCTATATGGGTGGTGTTTGTTGTTGCTTCTGATTATAGTTTATAGTTTTTTACTACTAAGTTTAAGTAAAAAAATATTATTTTTCTAAGAAATATTTTGGGATAGGTCCTATAATCAGTTGATATTTAAGGATTAATTATGTCTAACTTTTTTTGATAAATTTAGTCCAAGAACATTAACGTTTACCAAAAATACCCGTAAATTAAATCTTTAGAATACTTCATTGACCAAATTTCTTCTTAAACGGGAATAAAAAATTCCACCCAAAAAATCTCACCTAAATTCTCCAAAAAAAATCTTGCGCTGTTGACACCACAACCCTAGCTCCGTTGCCGGCTTCATCCTCTGTCCCCATCATCACCGTTGTCGTTGCCAACTCCACTTTCTCCAGCACCGATGCTAGCCACTCCTTCTCCGGCGCCAACGCCGACAACTCCTCCAGCAATCTCCTCCCCTTTATCCGGCGCCCATCTCATCATTTTATTAAACTGATAAATTTATCAGTTTACAATTCTAGAAAAAAATTTCATTCCATTAAATTGATAAATTTATCAATTCAAAATTCTAAAAAAAAGTTATCATGCCATTAAACTGAGAAAGTTTTTTAGAGGAATTTTCTCAAAAAATTAAAGTGATAAATCTATCAGTTAAATTAAAGTGATAAATTTCTCACAGCGATAACGATGCCGGCTGACAGAGGAGTGATAAATTTATTAATTAAAGCGACAACTTAAAGTGATAAATTTTTCACAGGAATTGCAACGCCGGAGGAAGAGAAGTTGAGATCTGGAGTGAGAAGCGGTGGGGGCGAAAAAGTCTAGATCCGAATGAGGAGGGAGCGGCGATGACAGAGGAGTCCAAATCTAGAGGCAGGAGTAGCGATGAAGGAGTGATGGCGGCAAGATCTTGAAATACCATTTATCGTCATCGGCGCCTCGGCCTCAACGACGCAGAGATCGCTATTGTTGAAGGCCAATGAGTTGCATTTGTTTGAGCCGTCGTCCCGATTCAACTGCCGTTAAGCAAGGTCATCGGCGTCATGTCGTTGCTTGTCGACAGTGATGATGGTGATCCTTGGCGAAGCAAGGGCTTCTTTCTTAGAGTTTTCAACTCGATGCACTCCGGCTATGTATCAATCTCCGATAAGGATGCTGATTTGATCCTCACCGACAAGATCCAGCTCCGTCGCTCTTCCTCTGCCTATGTATCCATCTCCGACAAGAGTAACATTATGTCTTTGCAACTTATATCACGGTGGTTGGATGTCGGAGGAGAAGGGGCAACACAGCGGCAGCGGTTACGCGCGCACGAGTGAGAGAGAGAGAGAGAGAGAGAGAGAATGTGTGTGTTGGTGCTAATAGGATTTCATGCTGGTCTTCCAGTTTGAATTTATTTGCTTCCCACTTTGATTTATGAGATTTCATATCACTCATTGACCACTATGAGGATAAAATTATCATATCGAGGGAATATTTGACAAGTTCAAAATTCAATAGTCCTGTAAATTCAACAAATTCAAATTTCAAATGTGATAAAAAGGAAAGTAAATTATCTTAAATATGGACAAATTAATCATAAAAAATTATCATGATTTACGATGGAACTAAAATTAGCCAAAACTTTGGTAGGATTAAAACTTTTATGAGGTATAAAAAAGAGCTAATTCTTAAATATTTTTTTTAAATACTCACAATTTTTTGTACAAGTTATAAGTTTTTTTTTATAAACAACTAATTTAAGGTACAAGTTTATAACTTTTTTAAATACTCACAATCTTTATTAAAAACTATAATTATTATTTTTTCAACTATATTTTATAAGCAATTGATTTTAGCAGCCCTCAACACCATCATGGTCTCCATCTTGTATGTGTTTTACCAATTTTTTGAACATGTCCAACTAGTCCCACTCATACATATACCATAGAAAGAGAGCTACAATTTGCCTTGCCCCAATAAATCGTGTGGCTTTGTTCAATTTTCTGGGTAAACGATTTGGTTTCAGCTCTAAATGCCTAGGAACCATTTATTGTGATTCGATTTACAGATTAAGCTTAAAAAATTATATAGAACCGATCCAATCCTATTCTGTACTTATTTTTTTATATTAAATTTTTATTATATTATGTATTATATATATAAAATACATATTAATTATTTTATTTTACAACTTCTCTTTTCTTTATTTCTCTTTATTTATTTTTTTCTCATAGCATCGTAATATTATATAATTCATAAAACATTGGTAATTAGTAAAAAATAAAAAATAAACAAATGAATAATATATAATTCATAATTTATAAATATGATAAAATCTCTTAGTAACAATATAAAACAAATGACAAAATAAAATAATATAAAAAGATAAAAAAATAATAAAACAAATGAACAAATAAATGTATGATTTTTTAAACATAAAATAGCAACTAATACTTAATCTTTAAAACCACAATTCCAAATCAGTGCCAAACTTTTATTTATTAGTTTGGTTCGGTCTGAATCTATAATACATAATCTTTGCTTTTAGTTTTTAAACTCTTAGAATCGTTTAGAACGATTTAACTTTTTAGTTTAAGAATCCTTTCTAAACACTTACAATTTTTGTTACGAGTTATAATTATTATTTTTCTATAAACAATTAATTTCAGCTACAAACTAGCATATATATCAAACATTTACAACTTCTACTGTAAGTTATAATATAAAAGTATTAGGTTTAGCAATATTAAACTCCACCACTATAGAAGGTAAATAATATCACATTTTTTTATAATATTTAATTACTATAGGATAAATTATTAAATAAAAAATATGATTATTTTTTATAGTTGAATTTAGTTGAAAAATAGTTCGAAAAAGCATAATTTTGACAATTCAACCTTCCATTAATATTAGTTCACTCTCATTGAATTCCACATATATTATATATATTTTATTGGGTTTTGAATTTCAAAACCATCCCAACGGTGTCAAAGTAAAGGGTTGTGTCTTTTGATTTTATGCCTATTTCAATAGGCACCTTTTTGTCTACAAAAGGCAACTTTTGCCATGTGTTTAAAATACTTCAAAACATACAAAATTTCTCTCTCTCTCTCTCTCTCTCTCTCTCTCTCTCTCCTCTTTTGTTCTTTATATTTTATAATTAGGATTAATTAGTCTAGGGTCCTATTTTGACAACTTAGTTGAGAAAAAATTTCATGTTATAAACTGTTATCCCACGAGGTTCTTTTAATATTTTTTGGGACTTTATACCCTTAATAAGTTATCCATGTAATTTGATAACATTTGTTGCTAAGCAGATTTTATTTTCAATACTACAGCACCTGCAAAGGATTATTTATGGAGATTTTATCATTGCATTTAATTCAAGTGGGAGGCTATCTCATGATTATATATTTGCTTCAGCAGGTTTTTGTAATATAACCTGAAAACAAGGCTTTATATGGAAGGTTGTATTTCATGTTTTTGGTAATACAGGATTCTAACATTCTCAACTTCTCATTTTCTCATTTTACGGTACGAGAGTTTGTAATTGTAGAAAATGAACATAATTACCGTTGACATTGTGTACATTATCATAATGTTCAAAATGGTTTCATTAATGTTTCAATAATGTACATTATGTATATTATCATAATGTTCAAGATGGATGATATGCAAAATGGTGAGATATATGTACATCATCATAATCTTATATCCTCAGTTGAAATTTTATCCCACGAGATCCGGTTAATCTCATGTACATAATGTAGATAATGATTCTCAACTTCTCACAATAAAACCATTTTGAACTCATGTACATAATGTACATTAACGTAAAACTAAAATCACAATATTTCAAGTTATTTTGGATGTCCATATATCTAAGTGAAAGAAAAACTACAATCACAAAATCTCAAGTTATTTTGGGTGTCCATCATAATTCCACATTATTAGGCATAATCGGCAACAAAACAGAGCATTAAGTACACATAATCGGCAACAAGTAATCGTGTCACGCCCTAAACTTTAGGCCACGTGAAACGCCCATAAACAACCATCCATAACACTCAACCCGATGTTCACTCTCAGATAAAAAAAATATACATGCATTAAATATAATCGCAAACAGGCTTATAATACACAGTTCCAACACCTAAAACATGTAAACATGCAAGGTCAAAAAAAAACAAAAAAGAAAATTACAGATCTTCCTCCCCTCCAGGTTCTCCGAATCAACCTGCGAGACCGGTACTTAAAAAACATTTCAATTCCTAAATTGTGAGCCAAAGCTTAGCAGAAATTAGACAAATATGAAATAAAAGCAAAACATGCTAGCAGAGTAATATGTATGTTAAGACTCGCCCGAGTCTAAAAAATAAGTTGAAAGTAGTTTTACATCACGACTCATAAGAGCCTTGAAAATAGTTTGAAAACCATTTTATATACATATAAATATGTTACAACGCTTCACATGCATAGATCGACTCTCATGAGCCCCACATGCAACATAAGTACATCTCGCGAACCCCAGAAATAGTTCTATAATACCCATGATGATTCATACATAATATGTGCCACCCACACGATGCAATATGTGCAACTCTTACCACATAACACATACTATCCACACAACGCAACACATGCAACTTTTCAGGTTCTCACTGAAGGATCAATGTACGCCGCAACTAATGCCTTTTAACAAGAGTTAACATATATTGGATCATTAACCAGGGTTAACATACGCAACACACATAACACACATGTCTTCACGGGTTTTCACCGTAGGACCAATGTACGCCCCTCATTATGCATCTCCACGGGTTTACACCGTAGGACCAATATACGCTCCTCATTATACATCCTAAAAACCAAAATTTTAATGCTCAAAACATCTTCACAGGTTCTCACGGTAGGACCAATATACGCCCGTCATTATAAATTGTTAACCAGAGTTAACAAATACTACCCACACAATGCATGCATAAGTAAAGCCAATGTTTATATGCACACAACCATGTACTCATGCCACGTCTTACAAAATCACGTCACATACTACAAATGCGACTCATGCAACACATGCACAAATAAAACCAGAGTTAATATGCACAAAACCACGAACAACATATAACGACATCACATGCCCCATAACTCGACACAAACTCCTCATCAGCTAACCCAAACGACCAATAAACACCAAGATGAAACTCCACCCTGAAGGCTAGCTCCAAACCCTCAAACCCCAATTTTCACAAATGTTATCACAATACATTATCCTTTTCCCAAAACCCACCTTTTAGAAAAGAAAATCAAAATCCAAGCACATCACACACCCCACAACGAATAAACACCACGTCTAACAAATCTACGTCACCCCCGAGGATGACAACAAAGCATAAACAAACCCTTGCGGCCTCAACACGACCACCCAAAGTAACAAAATAGTCTCCAACAGCAGTTCAGTTGACTGAACTCTATAATTCAGTAGACTGAAAAGCTACTGAAAAAGAAATAGAAAGCCTAAACTCAGGTTAGTCGACTAGATCATCACCTCTAGTCGACTAAAACACCCTACTATCGACCCAATCGACTGAACAGCCTAGCCCAGTCAACTGGACCACGGAAAAAATTGATTCTCGCTACTGGAACACCCCTTTCAAACCCAAAATCAAAGCAACGAAACTCCTTTTTGACACCCACAGACATACCCAAGTCCAAAACTACCACGAAACCTCAAAAAGAACACTTTAAAACCTCATTCCATCCAATCGAAACAACCAAAAATGATTTGGAACCAAAACGCAATTTTTCAAAATATAAATCGATTTTCATGCATTTTAAAATGATTAAAATACATACAATTACGCGTAGCATCCTTGTATGAGTTAAAAACTCGACGCCTCAAAAGCTAGAGAGTTAAAAAATATCTAAAGTTAGATATTTACAGGGCATGAAATTTTTTTTGACATTCATACCACAACGCCCAATGGCTCCAGGATCCAACCCCACATGCATATCTAAGTTCGATGGTGCATATAAACACATATAAACTTACTTTCACAAAAACGAATAACAATGTGTCAAAACATCGCAAAAAGGGTCAGGGTCTTACAAATTGGCATTAATATGAGAATGATAATCTTATATTGAAACAGAGTATTAAGTCCACAACAAATTGTTTTCTTGTTCTCTGACCAGAAATACACAAACTTGGCAACATTATGAGAATAATAATCTCACATCGACTCATGCCGTATGAAATCCTCATTATTCGAACATGAGAATAATTGAGAAAGGCTAGAAAAAAATGGTGGTGACCTGTATGCAATAATGTCATTAATACATTATCTTTATTCCAATTATTCTCAGACACTCATTTGTAATCTTATTTCTACATTCTTTATTTACTTTTTTTACCCTGACCTGGCATTACAACCTAGTTAAAGTTCTATTTGATCCTGGGGTTGGTTTGGTTTGGATATGGACATGATTGATGGGGTGATAATGTGATCTCCTAAAAATTCTCTGTATCTAGCATTCCTTCCATGAGACTAATTGTTATTTTTTATCAACGTTTTTCAATAATAATTTATGCGAAAATTTTTGCATTCGATTAACTGTAATAAGCCGACTTGTTTTATTTTAAAGTATGATTAACTGTTGGTTTTGGGTAAGGATAAAAATCTTAAGTTCTATAAGTCATTGAAGAGTATTATGAGCTCAGATATGCATGTTGAGATTTTCTCGGTGAAGAAACTAAGGTTTCGAAGGATGTCGGGACAAAAATATGCGAAAAGTGTGTGGAGAAAAGTGGCGTACCTTCACTATTTTGGCTATATATTTTTGTACAAAATGAATTCTGGTATGGAATTAGAACTATTGGAAAGTAGACTTTTGGAGCTTCAATTTGAGCACAAGGATGACCCTGTTTGGAGTTCGAATGAAGACGTTATGCTTGTTCAAAGTCGGGTCAACAGTGCAGTCGCTGAGACTGCTCGAGCAGTTTGTGTCGGGCAGAGGCTATAAGTTACGGGTTTTGGATTGGTTTCCTCATTCTTTTCTCCTCTCTCTCTAGAGCTTGTGTGAGAGCCAAGGTTTATGTTTGGAGAGTTTTTGAAGCTTTTTTGACCCTTCTTGAGGGGACTTCTTGCTTTCATCTTGTTCATTTGCCCATTGGAGACTCAATCTAGACGTTAGAGGCTTGATTCTCATTGTGTGGTTAGAGATTCTCATGGTTGGAGCTTGTTTAGGGCTTTCCTTGTGGATCTAGTATTCCAAATGTATGATCTAAGACTATCCTTGAATATCTATATGATATGTGTTGTATCTTTAAATTTATGAACATAAAGGCATGAAAAATGTATTTTTAAAACCCTAGGTTAGGGTTTGATGTTGGTAAGGGTTAAATGTTTGATCCATGAATGTTTTAATATGATTCTCTCTTTCCTTTATCATTGGATATGGCTGGACTTGAAAAATGTTGGACTAGGGTTTAAAATTGAGTTTAAACCATGAAAATTGGGGATTTTGGGATTAAGGGACCCATATGTTGAAATTGATGTGATTATTGGTTAAATTGAGAGTTGTGATAACATATTGCACGTTTATTCCATGAATTTATGTGACATATGGTCATGTCAACTGAAAATGTGGGTTTTGTTGTATAAAACCAGTGAACTATTGAATTTAAACCATGTAGATGGTCAATTCGGGATTCAATCCCAAAATCTTGAAATTTTGAATAATGGAAAACATATGAATGAGTTGGTTATGTTGGGTTTGGCGAGATGAACTATTTTGGGTTAAACTCGTATGTGTGATGTAATTTGATATTAAAAAAGGGCCGATTTTGGGATCCAAGGATTGTTTAAGTTTGGGCACGAGTTGCTCCACAGTGAAAGATCGAAAAACTACGCAAATTAGGTTCTCTGCCCGTCGGCTAGTGAACCGAGAAAGGACGTTAGCCGTGTCGGGGTATAGAATGTTTCGTTACCTCATGGGGCTTGTTTGGCTGGGTTGAGTGTAACATTACATGAGTCTATACGCTTGTCTGGCGTCGGTGCCTACGTTAGTAAATCATGAGTTGGTGGAATATGTGAATGTCAATAAAGCGTGCGTGTGTGCATGCGTTATAAATGACCGGGTTGGTAAAACCTTAACCAGAGTATGCTAAAATGTGTTGGGTTGATTGGGAATGGTAAATTGGTTAATTCCACAAAAATTAAGGAGTATGGGATGATAATCCTTTTATACAAAATTTAGTTATGCATTGGAAATTTATCTTGGGTCAAACAATATGATTTTCATTAAACATATGTGTGCATCCCGCATAACTGTTCTCATATGTCATGCATGTGTTCATTGTTAGTCTTGTTTCTACGAGTTTTAGCTCATGCTGTTTAACCCATTTCAGGTGACAATGGAAAGAAAGTAGTCTAGCGAGGGGCCTGATTGTAGAGACCCCCTTTTGTGAAGCTTTTGGATATAATTACATTTGTATAGAAAGATCCGTCGAGATATGCATATATTGTAAATGTAATTCTTTAATATCATGCCTTGGGTTTGGTTTTAGTTGGCATTCGTTTTGTAAGGCCATAAGGCCGTTTGTACTCATAAATTATATGCATAAGAGGACATTTGGGTTGGTTGTATGTTTTTCAGTGAGTAAACGTCAGTTTCTTATGTTTTAAAAAGTGTTTTAAGATATTTAGCACACCCTTTTATTCCTAAAATTGTGTTTAGATAACATGAAGGGTTACTTTTGCAATTATTTTGATATGAGAAGTCACATTTTGAGAACAAAGTCAAGAACACTGTCCAGAGTTGGACCGCTCGAGCGGTCTATCGAGCGGTCTATCGAGTGGTCATGTGAACCTCTCGATTTCTCTGTTTTAGGGTAAAAATGTTACAACTGCAGAGAGACCGCTCAAGCGATCTTTTGACCGATCGAGCGATCTGGCTTGTTTGGTCATTTTTGTGCCTTTGGTTTTAGAACTTGTTTTCCCATGGGGTGTTTACATAAAACTTTCAAACTTCTTTTGAGAAATATATTTTTTTACTTCAAATCATGGTTTCTTTCAATAAAATATTCGTCTCTGTTGGGCTTTCTCTTGTGAACTGTGGAGGTTTGATGGTTATAAAATCGAGGCGTTACAAATTGGTAGCAGAGCATTAGGTTCGAATAGCAAGAAACTGTGGGAGTGGTTGGTCCATTGCGTGAGAGTTTGTATTGATGTGTGACATCCATAACTTGGTGTGCTAGCATGAAAGATCTTGAGTATAACTTGACATTTGCATGCTATGTGTTATGTGGGTATAGAGGTTGGACTTTTAGGATGATATGTTTAGCCATTGGGCAGCCGGTCGACTAGTCTAGGGTTCAAGTTAGAAAGGCATTTGGCCGACGTCCGTTCTAACTAGAAATCCAAATGAGTTAGCCAGATTGACGTGTCATTTCGATTTGCTCGCCTCGTTATGTGTTGCATAAGGTGTGTTAGTGCGACGATCCGTGTTATATGATGTATTACTAAAAAGCGATGTTATCTGAGAGAGATGAGTTGTTGTACGCCTTGTTTTGATATCTCTCCTTGTTCCTTCTTATTCATAGAGTAATGATGCCGAGACGTGGTAGAGGCCGAGGCCGTAGCCGAGGTTGTGCATATGCCTAGTTTCTGAAAGAAGGGGACATTCTTGTCCCGTAGAAATAAGTGGGCGGTGTGGATGTTGTACAGGAGATGCTTGCCACGATGAAAGTGATGACCGATGTGACTAAGGCTGGGGTGAGGGCTTCTGAGCCAAGGGCCTCTATAGCAATGAGGGAATTTTGACGGTTGGATCCTCTAACCTTCTCTAGGGAGTCGAACCCTAAGGTTGCTACTGAGTGGTTAGAAGTAACCACGACAATCTTGGACACCCTAGAGATTGGGAAGGATGAGCTACGTGTCAGGTTGGTGGCGTTCTAGCTCCGGGAAGATGCGAGAGAGTGGTAGAAGTTTGCCAGGATCACCGTGGATGGCACGTGGACCGCTTTTACTAGGATCTTTTTGGAAAAGTATTTTTTGAGTTCTTCACGGGATTTGTATCAGGAGGAGTTTCTTTCTCTTATTTAGGAATATCTTACCGTGGTCCAGTACGAGGCCAAGTTCGCGAATCTTATCGTGGTCAAGTTTGCAAATTTTTCGCAGTTTCCACCCGAGATGGTGTCAACGGAGGAGTTTCATACCAAGAGGTTCGAAAGGGGTCATCGACCTTCGATCAAAGACAGGATTACATGTTGGGTTTTTGTGTTTACACCGAAGTTGTGAAAGCCGCTATCTGAGTAGAAAATGCAATGGTAGAGAGCCACACGGTTAGGAAGAGCAAGTCACCTCAGGGGCTTCTAGTGCTCAGTCTGAAGGGCGCTAGATGAATAGGCAAAAATTGGGGGGATCGAGTTCTTATCCCACGGGATTGCTGTTTCAACCACAGTCGGCACCAACACTATCTATGGGTTCGTCCAAAGCTTAAGCCGACTTCTATTACACTAGCTTGCAAACCGATTTGTGAAATTACCGAGGGGGATAGTGGAAGATGTGTTGGTCCAAGTGGATAAATTTTACTTTCTTGTAGATTTTATTGTTTTGGATACACTATCTATTTTGTATCCCCACACTTAGATTCCAGTCATTCTAGGTCGACCATTCCTAGCCACTTCTAATGCTTTGATTAATTGTAAGAATGGGGTGATGAAATAGTCTTTTGGTAACATGACTTTGGAATTAAATATTTTTAATACTTACAAACAACCAGGGGATAATGATGATGAGACTGGGGAAGTAAACTTGGTGGATACAATTTTTCAAGAGCATTTTAATGCCACATATTTTTATGAACCTCTTACGGCTTGCTTGAATAATTTCAATGATTTTGATAAAGAATAAAAATTACATATCTTTATTCTTTGTTAGAATCTTTGTAGGGAACATAGACAAAGAAATGGAAACCCAAGTTTGAAGAATTGCCACCTAGTGTTACTATGAGACCATGACCTGTTTTATTTTGGAAATAGTTTAAGTGTTAATGGAGTGGGAGTTAACACGTGATCTTGGTGACGTTTCAGGTGTATATTTTGGACCTATGCATGAATCAGTGAAGTTTTTCAGTCGACAAAAGGGTTCAATCGACTGAGGGAGGAAATCCAGTCGACTGACCAGGACTCTGGAGTCCTTCGTGTGATTGGCAGTAGCTTATCAGTCGACTGAGGTATGAAGTTCGGTCGACTGAGTGGTTTCAGTAGACTGGAAAGGGTGTCTAGTCGACTGACTTGAGGTGGTGGATGGTTTTTGAGGTATGCAGAAGGTTTTCAGTCGACTAGAAGGGGAAGGTCAGTCGACTGACCTCCTATATCTTGGCGTGCTCTATAACATATCAAGCTTGTCATTACCTAGCAGGCCTTAAGTGGTTCAGGACTAGGGTAATGGATAGTAGTCTATAGTTGTTGTCTTTATCTATGTGAATGGCAGAGTTGGTACATAGGATTTTATTTTATCTCGTTTTGCTTGGTTGTGTGTTCTGAGTGAAAAAATAACATTTTGTTCTCGATTGTATGATCCAATTGAAAAATCAGGTTTTTGATTACTGTGTTTCCCTTAACTGTGAATGTTATCTGTATTGTCGATATGCATGGTTTTGAGGATGGAAACGTTGGATTTTATGAAGTAAAATCATTTTGAGGCTCGTGTTAGTCTGATGGAAAACTTGTAATTTTCAAGATGGAAAATCTTTTTGGCTCATGTGATTGAGTCTTTATACTTATGATTGCATAACCCGCTTTACAGTTTTATAGTCTGTTTCTATTAGGCTTCGGCTCACGGTATGAGATTTTGTTGTAAAACCTTTTTCAGGTGAACGTGGTCCTGTAGGTTGACCTTAGGGTGCCCGGAGGTGGCTGTTGACAAGACTTTTGTTTTGTCTTGATAGGTTGTTTATACCTTTCTGTATATGTTTAATGTTGGATATAACATGTTGTAATGCGTATATATTTCTTATGGATGTATGCATATTTTAATGCTTTCGAGAGAACTATAGGTTGGTTGTTATTTTTCGTAGTTTCTTTCTACGTTTATCATTGCTGGGTTCAATGGTTTACAAACAGAGTTTTCAAATGGTTATGCTTCATTCAAACTTTTGTGCTTCGAGAGAGATTTTGAAATAGCCTAAGCTTCTTTTAAAATGAAAAAATTTTCTTATCTAAAAACTAGTATTTTGTTTTTAAAGGCTTGGCTTGTGGGACCGTAATTGTAGTATTTTGCGCTACTCTTTTAAATCAACTAAACCCTTGGGAGCATGTTTTTGTAACGGTTTTAGTCTTGTTTGGGCTTCATTGTTTTCATCCGTTGTGTTAGCTGTTGGGTGGTTATTTATAGGCTTTTCGCATGATCTGGAGTTTAGAGCGTGACAGTTACTAAGTCTTTGCCTTCAAGTGAACAAGTGCCACATCTTGACTTAAAGCCTTTACCTAAAGATTTAAAGTAAGCATTTATGGGAACTAATAACGCATATCCAGTGGTAATATCTTCTACACTTGAATCTTTACAGGAGGGTAAATTACTTGATGTTTTGGGACAACACAAGGGTGTTATAGAGTGGACAATTGCAGGTGTTAAGGGAACTAGTCCATTGGTGTGCACTCACAGAATTTGTCTAGAGGACAATACTAGCCCTTCAAGGGAGATGCAATGTAGGTTAAATCCTACAATGAGAGATGTTGTGAGGGCTGAGGTTCTTAAGCTATTGGATGTGGGAATTATATATCCCATTGCCGATTGTAAGTAGGTAAGTTATACGCAAGTAGTACCCAAGAAATCGGGAATTACTGCAGTTAAAAATGAGAATAATGAATTAATTTCAACACGAGTAGTGATGGCTTGGCGCATGTGCGTTGACTACAGAAAATTAAATTTGGTAACTGGGAAAGATCATTTTCCTTTGCCTTTTTTGGACCAAATCTTAAAAAGGGTATTTGGACATATATTATATTGTTTCATAGATGTGTACTCAGGATATTACTAAATAGAGATTTCTTTAGAGGATCAAGAAAAAACTACTTTTACATGTCCCTTTGGCACTTTTGCCTTTCAAATGATGCCATTTGGATTATGTAGTGCTCCAGTCACCTTTCAAAGATGCATGCTTAGTATTGTTAGATCTAGGCAACCCAAGAGGGGGGTGAATTGGGTCTTTTCAAGAAATAAAGAATTTAAATTTTTTTCAGAAATCTTTTAATATTGCAATAAGGCAGGGTATGCAAGTATATAATCAATACAAATATTTAAAGATGAGGGATAGAGAAATAGATCAGACACCAGGGATTTATAGTGGTTCGGCTTTGTCCTAGCCTATATCCACTCCTCAAGATCATCCTTGAGTATTTCCACTATCTAGAATACTTCCGGGCGTATTTCAAGCCTTTACAAGCTTCAAGATTTCACTTAAGCTATCTGAATGTTTACGGGCACATTCAAAAGTCTGTTACAGCTTCAAGAAGATCCTATGAAAACAAGCCTCTGCTTTCTTCTAATCTCTCTTGAACTCTTCTTTGATGAGTTTCACTCACTCACTCAAAGGCTAACAGGGTGACTCACCAT
>JAOTRH010440519.1:0-68262 GCA_034768845.1 Heliamphora exappendiculata
AAAATGTTCTTCAAAATTAAATATTTATTTTTACTGAAATAAAGAACTACTTCTCCCACTGCAACAGCAAACACCTGGGAGTTATTTTCCATTTTAAGGTAGACCTCGCCCTCTCTAAGCTGCCTGGTTACCTGGAACCCCTGTAAAGAATTGCAGACATAATTAGTGGCTCCCGTATCTACACACCAGGTTTCTATAGATACAACCGCTAAACATGATTCAACTACTAGAGAAAAGGCAATACCTGCAACTTGCTTGTTCTTCCGGTCAGGACAATCTCTCTTCCAGTGTCCCGACAAAAATAGCACTTGCCCTTAGACGCCTTTACCTTCGCATTGGTAAGTGATGGCTTAGCCTTGCCAACCATCCTTGCATTTTCCTGTTGCTGCCCTTTCTTCTTCTTCTTGCCATCTCTTGACCTAGAAGTAGAAGCTTTTTCAACAACAAATTTATGGGTTGGCTTGCGAATAACACATTCCACTGCCTGTAGTTCTTTCAACAATTCTGCCAGAGAAAATTCCAATTTGTTCATAGTGTAGTTTAGTCAGAATTATTGAAATAAATCAGCCAGTGACTGGAGCACGATATCGATTTGGGATTCTGCATCGATTTCTGCTTGAAGGACCTTTTGCTCGTTAAGAAGACCGACCATCTTCAAAATGTGGTCCCTTACAGGTGTACCCTCAGCCATGGTTGTGTTCATGAGAGCCCTTATGGTCACCTGCCTTGTTGCCCGACCCTGATCACCAAATATTTCTATAAGGTTCAACATGATCTCAGTTGCAGATGCCATAGACTGATGCTGGCTTTGCATAACATCCAACATAGATGGCAGGATGTAACAGCTAACCATCCGATCAGCCTTCACCCACTTCTCATAATCCTAGATCTCATGTTCAGTGGATCCATTATGAGGAGTGGGAGGGCAAGGGTCATCCAACACAAACCTATAGTCGTCAGAAGTCAAAACAATATCGAGGTTCCGTTTTCATGTGATAAAAGTTTGGTCCAATAAGTTTATGTTCCTTGAGAATTGCCGCTAGTGGATTGACTGATCCCATTATTAAATCCTGAGAAACAAAAGAGAAAATCTTTTTAATTCTTTTATCAAATTAGGGTCCCTTAACCTTTTAATTTAAAAAAGAATTATTGACAGTCCGAATCCTTCGTGATTATGCAAGCCATGTAGTGTGGATATCTACTAATCAACACCCGTCTGGACAGACATGGCAGTCTATTAATTTACTGCCAAAATCAAATATCATAATAAAAATTTGCCAGCCCAAAGTCACATCAATTGATAGGCCACGTAGTGTGGACGTCTAACAATCAACGAACAAAGAACTACAAGATTTTTCATTCCTTGATATAGGACATTCTAAGTAAATTAAATAGCCAATAAATTTTGGTCCCCACAAATAAAAATAGTAACTCCTTAGGGAAAATATTTTTATTCACGGGTTAAGTGTATAACCATTACTCTTGATTTAAAAACACCGTGTCAAAGCCCTATGCCCGGTGTGAACGAACTCTACTTCGCACTATTCTCAAATCTACTTCTTTCGAAGATTTGTGCCGGAGATACGATGACTATAGCCCTTCCGTATGGAGACCGAAAGTCGAAGCTAGCGCGCGAGCTATAATCACATTTTATACGAACGTGTAATGAGGACCGTATGATTTATCTGTGACTAAACCCTTCTCTCACTTAATATTTAAAAATTGAGAATTTTCTTTTCTGTTCATTTTAAACGATTAAATATATTTTAATTCCTGATTAAAATAAATTCAATTTTAATCAATTGAAATGTTCCTTGTTTAACCATAATAAAATAAACAAAAAGGTTCCTTATTTGATTTTGCGAAAGAAATTAATTATCCAGATTTTAATTTAAAAACCTTAATTAATTTTAACACAAAAATTAAATAAATAATTATCTATTTATTTTTTCGTTTTAAAAAATTGCTAAAATTATTTATTTTATAAAATCGTTTTTCCTAATATACTTTCGATAATTAAAATCATGCATAAAAGGAAAAATAAAAAAAATAAAAAAAATATCTATGCAATTAAATAAAACAAATAAATATAAATAGTCGTTACGATCCGGTCCGTCCGTTTAATCTTTTAATCCGATGCTCTCGAATTAAAGATTAAACGCCTAGATTTTTAGAATCCTAAACGAGCCGTCAAAGATCCGAATCTTTTCCTCAGTCTCTGGACCACCGACACAGCCCCGGACCACCGCAAGAACGCCAAAAAAAATGAAAATAAACCAGCCAAACAGCCTCTTGATTGGGCCGATAAACTGCTGCCTTTGGAAGCCTTGCGCCGCCTTCTTCCAGCCGCTGTTTGACCACCTTGCCGCCACTGTTGAACCCCCAAGAAAATGTGGTAGGTAGAGCACATCGAGATCTTGATTTTCAAAAAATATTGCGTCAAAATACGTTGTCAATGTGGGCCAAAAAAATCCTCAAAGTGCCAAAATTTCTGTAGTGGCGCCACTGTGCGCATTGAACTTTGAAGCAATTTTTGACCCATTTGCCGCTGTCGTCGAACCGCAACCGAACTCCCATCGGATAGCCAACGGATAACCTTTATTTTAGCAAAAAAATAGCATAAAAAAAGATTCCCGAAAGCCCCGAAAACGAGCCCCAAAGTTGGCACCCTATTACTGCCTTATGCTGCTGCTGCCGCCTCCTTTATTCCTTTTCGTCTCGTTTTTTATCCCCGTTTTTCGTGATATAATTACATCAAAAATCCAGGAAAAATATAATGAAATAATATATTATATCGCCAAAAACCTATACCCCAAGTAGGAGGTGTACAAACGATCTAATTTCAAAACAAAAACCGTCGAGATGTACGATATAATGAGACATACATTCATTCAAACATACAACCGGATCGTAACGACTTATAGCTGCAAAACCGAGGTTAGTACAATAGTCTTTCATGGAAAACGCAACCGTGGCTCTGATACCATTGTCGGAGAGTGAGCCGCACAGTGAAAAAAATAGTTTATAAATCGATGTCGTGACCGTAAAAAACGACGTATGCGATTTTCATGAAAAACGAAAACTATAATTATTTCTATAGTTTAATACTTTTATGAAATTTGTCAAAAATTTTCAAGAAATCCCGAATACGTTGAAGACGACCTTGCAACCTTCTCACACATATCCCAGACGCATTACGACGATCACGATGTATGGGCACCGATTTGGATCGAAGTGTTCTTCCTCCTTTTGGTTTCTCCTCACACAATAATCTCCAAAAGGAAAAATTAATTGCCTAAGAGAAGAGGGGGGCAGCGGCTTGGTGGGAGAACTAGGGTTAGGGTTTGATTAAAGTAGCCTCCTTTTTAATATATATGCATATATCAAAAAAATATAATAAGTATATATATATTTTCTTTCCAAAAAGGATATGAAGATATATATACTTAACATAAATAATCAAATCCATCATCTCGTAGGGCCGGCAACTTAAGGAGTAATCCCTAGGTGTGCCAAAAACTAAAACCACCCATCATTAACTTAATTTAATTCCCGAATGTCCTCGGCGGCAATACCGGCATTCGAATTAAATTAAATAATTACCGAAACCAATAAGAAAAATATCTGTGCGCATAATGGGCTACATGAGGGATCACGATGAAGTATAGAACTCTGACTAACCGTACGAGAAAACTGGATATCCCTAACTCTGTCCCGGAGCTAGATCCTTTCCCGTACGAATCAGAACTTATTCCACTATAGGTCCTGACTGAACTCCCGACCCTATCTCAAATTATATCTCGAGTTTCCAATTATCAAATGCACTGAATTCTCGCCACATTTAAAATATGAATTCCCAATAAATGAATTAGGTTACTAACAACCCGATTTAATTATAATTCTTCTCCTCGCAACCGCACCGCTTAAAGTTTTGACATGCCGAATCCGAAGATCCACTGTACAGGTTTAGCATAATTAAACTTATAAGCAAAGCACAAGAGGGGAAACTCCTCAACCTGAATCGGACGTGGTTTCCGTCAGCTGATTATCAATCATCAAAAAAATAATGCCAGTACGCAACTCATCGGTATTGTTGATCTCGTGGAGGAAATCTTAATCATTGACGACTCAAAATACTGTACATCATCTGAACACAATTAATCAATCACTTCGGGATTAAGAGTTCGTGTAGTACATTATAATATGGGATGTGGATCAATTCATATAGTCAGTACAGAATTGATCATCCCGTTGATCCCGCTCAATACACTCTAACTGTACTGACACATCGAGCTCGAACATCGAATTTCTAAAACCTAAATTCGATCCGTTCGACCTAGCCAAGACCAGTTACTATAACGTTGTACTACAATCGTACCAATGGAATGTCCTGGTTCATTGCGATTGTATGCCTACCTGTGTAATCTGTCAAAACCTTTAACCTGATCTTCCGTGCAGCACGCACCGAGTTAAATATTGGATAGAATATACGAACTATGCATTCATACATCACAAATATAAATATAAAACTATAAATGCAAAACTATCTCAAAGGTTTCTTATTAATATCCCAGGGATCCATAATAAAATACATAAAAGCAAGAATTTTCAGTATACATTCTCAACATCTAGTACATAGAACTCGATCGATGTTTCCAAGGGCCCTACTGATATTGCGAACAATACAAGTCCCAGTACGTCCCCCCTTGTATTGTCATAGGCCCGGACTCCTTGATTGCTCGGTGTGAAGTGCTCTATTTTTAGTCATAAACAGAGTGTTGTTCTAAGCGGACATACATTTAATGCAGACCCGTTATCGATAAGAGTCACAGGGACTCGTTTGTCCAAGCACTTAACAGTAATATGTAGTGGTTTGTTGTGTTTTCTTCCCTCTGTTGGCAGATCTTTATCGAAAAAAGAAATGATTTTTGGTTCTACCGCTGAAAAAATAAGTCTAATCAGTTGTTCTGGAGCGCTGGCTTTATTCAGAACCTTTAGCACAGCTTGTCTATTTTTATGTGACGCTATCAGTAGCCCCCAAATGCTGATGTTAGCTTGTGTCTTCTTTAACTTCTTCAGCACTGCATCATCCTCTTCTTCATGTTCTTTTCCTTTCCTTTTCCACTTGGTTGCCCTTTCTCCAGCTAGGCTGGCTTGAAATGCCGCCCACTTCTGGTAAGATGTTATATTCCCTCCTCGGGATCCCACAATCCTGGTATCATACTCTCGGCCTGTCTTACTTCGTCTATGCATGGAGGGCTTTTAAATACCCACAAATCATCTAACCCACCAACCATTGCTCTTCCTCTTCTTTCTTCATCATCCTCAATATCCCATATATTATCAACTTCCTCCCAAATGTCTTCTTCGATAAAATCCACCTGCTGTTCCCGAGCATCCCAAAAATTGATCAATTTCGCTCTGTCTGATTCCAGCACGACTCTTACTAACCCATAGGACTGCATCTCGTCGACATATATCTCTTCCTCAAAAAGTTGGAGAAGAGTAATGCCATCAAGCACGTGGCCGAACCCATAGGGTCGGGCTGGGTAATCCAAATGCCAATCATCTTCTTCGTTGTGTTCCTCTTCTTCTTATTGGATAGCTGGGAATGTTGTATGATATCACTCCCAAGCACTATCATTCCATTTCTCCATTCTATCCCGGCCATTTCTAACTATAATAAATGAGCATACTATCTGATCCTCAGTCGCTGAAACATGAGGACGCGGCAGGCATGCTAAACAGATATATCGGCTCGAATCTTCTAATTGCCCCAGAGTTAGATAATTCACCCCCGACTGCTTAGCATGGTTTGTTAGGGGATTAGTTGTGATGTTTGGTTTTAAAGCGACAGAGGGTGGAGGGATCACTTTATTATCGATGAGGTTCTAGATCTCATGGCATAGCCTTAGATACTTATCAGTTAAATGCCCGTGGCCTTGGTGGAAGGCGCAGTATTAGGAAGCATTAAACCTTGGCGGTAGGGAATCAAGTACAGGCATGGGATCAAGTGCCTTGATGAGTCTTTTTTCGATGAGTCAACTCATAGTGGTGGATAAAAAAATGTTGAAAGGAGTGAACACCCTCCTTGGCCTTTGTTGCTGTTGACCATTGTCTAACTGTTGGGTATCATTGGATTATTGGGCAGAAGTGGACGATTTCAACAAGTTTACCTCGTTCGAGCGAGACACGAGGTTAGTGGTGGCAGTTTGGCTTTGGTTGTTTGCTGGGAATGTTCTTCTAGGTTTTTAGCTAGGTTTAGTTTTCTCGATATCCCTAGATTGAATGGCGTCTTCAATTTGTACTCTAGCATCAAACAACTATTCGAAGGTAGAAAGCGGCTGAGTGATAAGATACCATTTTAGTGGAGACTGCGGATTCTTAACCATGATCCTCACTTGATCCTTCTCAGTGGGTCGGTTTGTCATCTTAGCAGCTTTACCCCTCTACCGAGTTAAGAAATCAACAAAAGACTCTCGGCTCTCCTGTCGAGTGGTTTCGAGCTCTCTGGTGGAGACGTCCACTTGGATATTGTAACTATACTGACTGACAAAAGCCATAGCTATGTCTTCTTAAGTTCTAGTTTTGGCCACCTCCAAAGAAAGAAACCACCTTTACGCAGCCGTACAGAGTGATCGATGGAAAAGTTAGGCTTTGAGCTGATCATCAATTCTCGTGGGGGAGAGAGTTCCAACATACATTCTCAGATGAATCTAGGGGTCACCAGTACCATCAAATTTCTCCATCTCAGGCATTTTGAAATTTTCAGGCAGTTTTGCATCTGGGAATAGGCACAAACCGCCTACATGTAGCATGTACTATTCTACTCCTTTAGCCTTTCTCAGCACCTTCTCCATTTGGTCGATCTTTTTTGCCAGTGCAGACTCCCTAAACTGGGCAGTGTTGTCATGCCCCAAACACCATGGTCACGCAAAAGCCTATCAAAACACCCATTTAAGAAAAATAGGTTTCTACTGTTAGAAATCAAAATACAGCAGTTGAATAAAAGATTTCCCAAGCTCAGCTCTCATAAACGATAAACATGCATTCTCATACATGAATAAGCATCTCGCCATAAGGCGTACAAAACTAGCCTTCACAGGCATCACATGTAAAAGTACATGTCTCAAAAAAGAAAAATTACAGCAAGTCTTCTATCACCCCTACAACTAGGTCAACACCACATGCTCACCTAAAAAAAGATTTTACAGCAAAATCCCACACCGTGAGCCGAAGTCCAATAGAAAATAGACTGCAAAGTTGTAATACAAGTCATGCAATCATATGGTGGGAGTTAGCTCGACCACAAAAGCCAAACATGTTTTTCTCACAAAAACCACAAGTTTTCCATCTAAAAACTGTCATTTCCATCCTTGAAACTATGCATAAAATCCTGAGAGATATCATGCCACAATTAAAGGAAAGCAGTAAAACATAGCATTCTCCACCCGGGATGCACAGCCGAGGAGATATGATAAAATGTAATCCTATGTACCGATTCTTCCACGCCGATAAAGGTAACAACTATAGACTCTCGTCCATTACGCTAGACCCATAGGCATAGTAACGACAATTTCAATACAGAGTCACGACAACGACGCCATTAACGGAGGCAATCAAACTGCTAAATTTACAGAAGATAATCGAAGGTACAGAGCACCTACTACTTAATTTATGAGATCTGGGCCCGAGGGTACAAAGCAACCACACACACTCAATTTACGAGGACTAACCCGAAGGTACAGAGCACTTACGTTGTGCACGTTTCCAGACTTACACTGACAAGCAATGGAAGCCTAACTCAACCAAACCCACTGTCATAGTACATCTATGGAAAACATTTCAAAACCCGCAAAATAAATATACAACATAAATACATATCAGGGATCCAATCCATGAACCATGGAGATCAAACAAAATATATAGAAACATACCTTCACCAACACATTTTAGGAGTTGAGACTTAACCCCAAAGGCTGGCTCCAAACCTCAAACAGACACGTTTCTTCCCAAAGTTTTTATAAAAACTCATTTTTCAAACCACACTCCTTTAAAACTGACATTCGAAAAGCGAGATCTTACAAATCCATTGCCTTTAAAACCATTCAAGGAAAGTGAGGGAAGCCAAAACCCAACCACCAAACCACCAAAGCAACCCAACAGTCCACATAGGACCATAGTCGACTGGCCCAAGCCCCCAGTCGACTGAAAAACTCTCTGGAAAAAAAGAACCAAAACAAAAGGAATTTCAGTTGACTGACCTCTGAGGTCCAATTGATTGAACTCACTAAATCCAGATTCAGTCGACTGACCCCCGAGATCCAGCCGACTGAACCAGTCCAGAAAATATTTTTGAACTACAATTTTGCTTCCAAACCTCAAATTAAACCTCCAAACACCCCTCAAACACCCTCGGACGTCCGCACGTCAAAACCCAACACCAAAACCTCGAAAGGGAACCCTCGAAACACACTTCCATCCACTGAAATGCTGAAAAATGGTTTTCAAACCAAAACCTTGATTTAAACATAAATCACCTTTCATGTGTTTTTAAACGGTAGAAACACGTAGGATTACACGTAGTACCCTCTAACAGTTATACAGTCTAGGATCCTACCTCGGTGAGTTAAAAACTCGATGCCTCAATCCACGTGCAAAATCGAGCTTTATCGAAATGAAATTCTGTCCTGATGGATGTGTAGCCCTCGATGCCGATACTAAGGATTAGTAGTTGGTTTGTCAAAAATTAAGCCCCGGGCCCCCGAGAAGTTAGAGAGAAGGCAAAGCATTTGGTGAGTTTCAAAGCTAGAGAGAGGAAGAGAAATATATTTTTGGAATAAATATCTAAGGGAAGATATTTATAGGCAAAATATCTCAAAAATATTTTTTTTTTGAAATTCGCACAGCAACTCCCTACAACCTCAGGAACCAACCCCGCGTGCTTATTTAAATGTAAACATGCATCAAAATGAATAAATCATACATCGAACAAAATATATGCAAAAACACATCAAACATATATGAGTCCCAAAAAGAGACGGGTCTGAGTCTCACAACTCTTCCCCCCGAAATTTGCTACAAGGTCACAAAGGAAAAAGCTCCAGGTATCTAGCACGCATACCTGACTCCAGCTCCCATGTCGCTTCTTCAACGCCGTGATGAAGCCATAGGATCTTGACATAAGAAATTGTTCTGCCTCGCAACACCTGCTCTTTTGTATCAATAATTTTCACCAGACGCTCCTCATAAGTGGCATCCTCATCAACCCGTAGCTCGGCCTAATCTATCACATGTGAAGGATCAGGCTCGCATCTCCAAAGCATAGAAACGTGAAACACGTTGTGCATAGATGCTAGCTGAGGTGGCAAAACCAGGCGGTAAACAACCTCCCCAACCCTGTCAAGAATCTCAAAAGGTTCAATGAAGCGCGGTGATAGCTTCCCACTATGACCAAACCTCATCAAACCTTTACGAGGTGAGACTTTCAGGAATACGTGATCCCCCACTGCAAACTCCAAATATCTTCTCCTCTGATCTGCATAACTCTTCTGATGGCTCTGAGCTGTCTGAAGACGCTGGCAAATCACTGCGATCCTCTCCGTCGTCTCATAAACAAAGTTGGGTCCCAAAACTATGGTCTCTCCCACATCTGTCCAACATACTGGTGACCTACACGGTCTACCATACAGAGCCTCATACGGTGCCATCCCTATACTGGACTGATAGCTGTTGTTGTATGCAAACTGTACTAACGGTAGATGATCTTCCCAAGAACCTCTAAAATCAAGTACACATGCTCTCAACATGTCCTCAAAAATCTATATAATCCTCTTAGACTAACCATCTGTCTAGGGGTGAAAAGCAGTACTGAAAATCAAGTTTGTCCCCAAAGCCTCCTAAAGACTATGCCAAAAGCATGATGTGAAGCGCAGGTCTCGGTCAGAAATAATAGACACTGGTACTCCATGCAAGCGGATTATCTCTCTACCGAATCCTTCACGCGGATGGGGAGAAAGTGTGCAGATTTCGTCAACCTATCAATCACAACCTAAACGGCGTCGTGTCCCCTAGGTGAGCGAGGAAGTTCTGACACAAACTCTATCGTGACGTTCTCCCACTTCCATTCAGATACCGGTAACGGCTGTAACAATCCTCCCAATTTCTGGTGCTCCGTCTTTACTTGCTGATAGGTAAGGCACTGAGAAACAAACTAAAGCACGTCCTTCTTCATTCCTGTCCAATAGAACTGTCGACGTAGATTATGATACATCTTCGGGCCTCCAGGATGCACTGCATGGCATGAATGATGACACTCATGTAGTAGATCAGCTCGGCATAACTCTGGCACAAACAACCTTCTGGCCAATCTCAGACTCTGGTCTGAACCTACAACCCATCGTATTGTATCCTCTCCACTAGCGACATGATCTCATATCATCTGAGCTTTTTGATCTGTTTACTGGACCTCTAACAATCGTGCAATCAATACTGGTCGTGAAACTACTAAAAATAAGGTGGCCTCTATTCTGTATCCCCAAGACAGAGATCAAACTCCCCAACCTCTCCAAGCATGTCCCACTCATATACAGCCACATAAGCTAACGACCCATGAGACCTCCTGCTAAGAGCGTCTGCCACAACACTGGCCTTCCTAGGATGATACTGCAAATCAAAATCATAATCCTCCAACAATTCCATCCATCGTTGTTGGCGCAAGTTCAGTTCCTTCTGCAAAAACAAGTATTTCAGACTCTTGTGATCGGAGAAAACCTTAAAGTGCTCACCATAAAGATAGTGACGCCATGTCTTCAAGGCAAAGACAACGGCTGCCAACTCCAGGTCGCGTGCTGGGTAGTTCTTCTCATGGATCTTCAGCTGCCGTGAACCACAAGTTACAACCTTCCCTTCCTGCATCAAGACACAACCCAAGCAGTCATGTGATGAATCACAGTACACTGTATATCCCAAGCCTTGCTCGAGAATAATCAACACTAGCGCACTAGTCAACCTCGTCTTCAGCTCCTGGAATGGCAACTCACAGGACTCACTCCAAACAAACACAACTCCCTTCCGCGTCAAACGCATCATCGGTGCAGCAAGTCTCCCAAAGTCCTTCACAAACCGCCGATAGTACCCCGTTAAGCCCAAAAAATTGCAAATCTTAAAGACACTCTTCGGTCGCTCTCAACCCGTCACGGCATCAGTCTTTGACGAATGCAAAGCTACCCGTCTGTCGACACTACGTGTCCTAGAAACCTCACCTTAGATATCCAGCACTCACACTTCTCGAACTTCGCATACAAGCGATGCTCTCTCAAAGTCTGTAGCACGATCCACAAGTGATCCTCGTGCGTCTCCCTAGTGGGTGAATATATCAGAATATCATCCACAAACACCACCACTAAACTGTCTAAATAAGGATGGAAGATCCGGTTCATCAAACTCATGAACGTAGCAGGAGCGTTCGTCAGACCAAACGGTATAACCAAAAACTCATAGTGACCATAGCGAGTCCGGAAGGTAGTCTTTGCTATGTCCTCGTCCCTGATCCTCAACTGGTGGTATCCTAATCTCAAGTCAATCTTGGATTAGCAGCTTGACCCCTTCAACTGATCAAAGACATCATTTATCCTTGGCATAGGATACTTGTTCTTTACTCTCACATGATTCAGCTTCCGGTAGTCGATACACAATCGCAAGGATCCATCCTTCTTTTTGGCAAAAAGAGCATGAGCTCCCCACGATGAAGTACTCGGGCGTATAAAACCTCTGTCTAGCAACTTTTAAAGCTGTAACTTGAGTTCGTGTAACTCAGCAGGAGCAAAACGATAAGATAATATAGATATGGGAGTATCTCCGGGAACTAGATCAATGGAGAACTCTACCTCACGGCTCGGGGGCAACTCAAACAGATCGTCTAGAAAGACATCTAAATAGTCACAAACCACCGGAGATAATGCTCCTCGAACCCCAACTTCCTCATTCAACATAAGAGCTACAAAGAGGGAACCCAAGTTACCCTGGCTTCGCACAACACCGGGTATACATACCAAACCCTCATACCGGTCACCCACAAAGCAAAAATAATCCACCACCGGTGTACAAATCATTACCCTCTGTCGATCGCAATCGATAAAGGCACAATAGGTGGTCAGCTAATCCATCCCTAGGATGACGTCAAACGCGGTCATGTCTAAAATAATAAAGTCAAACTCTAAACAATGACCGGTGACCTCCAACACGCAGGATCTATAGATAAGACTCAACATCACACTCCCACTGACTTGGGTCTCCACACTCAAAGTACTACCCAACCAGTCCATTTCCAACCCCAAAGCATATGCAAAAGCAGATGATATAAATGAATGTGATGCTCCCGTGTCAATAAGAACACTGGCCCATGATCTAAAGACTAGAAGAGTACCTCTGATCATGGATGTGGTAGCAGCAGCATCGGGTACAACTGGTGCTCTGGATAAATGGGGATCTGTTAGAACATAAGCTTTGGCCTATCCGCTGTGGCCCTAAACTTTAGACTGTCTGCCCGACTGTACTGAGGTGCCCCTTCAACAAATCTAGGTGGCTGACGTCCCTGAGCGGATGGAGTAACAGAAGCTCCAGCTGTGCTCCCTCATTTGGGGCAATCCCTACGGAGGCGCCCAGACTAGCCACACTCATAACACACCACTGACCCTCTTCCCTGCGCCTGCGACTAAATCGATGTCGAACTCCGGCACTCTATCGGACGATGCCCTAGCCGTTGGCATCTAAAATAGATAGACTCCTTCCTCTGCTCCAACCTTCCCGTTGAAACTGTAAGACGCACGAATGCAGAAGACTACGGCGGATACGATCCCACCGGATGAGAACTCAGACCAGATGTCCGTCGACGCTTGTTCTCCCTACGCCCCTTAGACTGTGCACGTTCCCCTCATTGCTGACCCCGACTGTCCCTGTCTTTGCGCATCTCTTTTAGAGTGTTCTCCACTTTCACGGCCATCTGTACCAACTTTGTGAAGACCTGCATTTGGAATGCCGCCGCCCTATCTTTGATAGCAGACCTCAAACCCCTCCAGAATCACTTCACATGAAACTCATCAGTAGATACGATCTCCTGTGAAAATCAAGACAGATTGGTGAACTTAGCCTCATACTCCACCACTAACATCGTCCTCTGAGTAAAAAATAGGAAATCCTCTCTATAGCAAACCCCTAGTGTCATTGAAAAGTATTTCTCTAAAAATACCTTGGTGAATGCCTCCTATGTGCCCCCAACTGTAGTCTTTGCAAACTTCCACCACATATGAGCACTCCCCCTCAACTGAAAGGCAGCAAAGGTAACCCTCAGATCATCTTCCTCAATCTAAAGCGTGTCTATGATCTTGGTGACCAGTTCTAGCCATTCGGTGGCAACGGCGGGGTTGGGATCCCCAAAATGGTAGGAGAGTCCAAATGGCAAAACTTGCGTATTGCGATCATCGCCCTTGACTCAGGTACATTCTCCCTACCCCTAGTGGCCTCAGCCAGTTGCCGAATGGAGCCGACAATCTCACGCATCAGATCTCCCCCGTCAACAGGTCTGTGGGATGCATTAGCATCCCCAACATCTGGGACTGGAACGTCCCTTCGGCCAAAACCACGGCCGCAGCCTCGACCTCGGCCTCGTCCTCCCCGCGTGGATATAACTCTATCCGAAAGCAACATAACAGGATAAGCATACATACAATATTATTGCTAACATAAAAGACTTAATACACATAAGCATGCTAACACATATCCACTTCAGATCATGCCATCACATCTCACATACCGAGGAGAACTAACAAGAAAGACTTGTTACTCTGGACAACCTACTCAGATTCCTAGCTAGAAATCATGTCCGCAAAACGCATCTCTAGCATGGCTCTCAAGTATGTTAACCCAAATGCCTGAAGAAAAGACTAATCAATCCTAAGGTCCAACCTCTATACCCACGTATACACCACAAGCAATCATGCAGATGTTCAGAAAACACTGTAACACATGCAATCAAGCACACATACATCCTCACAAGGTGATGTACCCTCTTTTTCATGGCTCTTAAGTATTCGAACCTAGAGCTCTGATACCAAGTTGTCTCGTCCCAAATACCAGGGTCATGCGAAAGCTCACCAAAACACTCATTTAAGAAAAATAGGTTTTTACTGTTAGAAATCAAAATACAGCAGTTGGATAAATGATTTTCCAAGCTCATCTCTCGCAAACGATAAATACGCATTCTCATATATGAATAAATATCTCGCCAAAAGGCCATAAAAATAAGCCTTCACAGACATCACATGTAAAAGTATATGTCTCAAAAAGAGAAAACTACAACAAGTCTTTCATCACCCCTGCAACTAGGTCAACTTCACATGCTCACCTAAAAAAAAGATTTTATAGCAAAATCCCACACCGTGAGCCGAAACCCAATAGAAAATAGACTGTAAAGCTATAATACAAGTCATGCAATCATATGGTGGGAACTAGCTCGACCACAAAAGCCAAACAAGTTTTTCTCACAAAAATCACAAGTTTTTCATCTGAAAACCACCATTTTTATCCTTGAAACTATGCATATAATCCTAACATATATCATGCCACAGTTAAGGGAAAGTAGTAAAACATAGCATTCTCCACCCGGGATACGTAGCCAAGGAGACACGATAAAATGTAATCCTATGTACTGACTCTTCCACACCAACAAAGGTAACAACTATAGACTCTCGTCCATTTCCCTAGACCCATAGGCTTAATAACGACAAGTTCTATATGGAGTCACGATAATAACGCTATTAACGGAGGCAATCGAACTGCTCAATTTACGAAAGATAACCGAAGGTACAGAGCACTTACTGCTTAATTTACGGGATCTGAGCCCGAGGGTACAAAGCACCCACACACACTCAATTTACGAGGACTAACCTGAAGGTACAGAGCAGCTACGCTGCGCACGTTTCCAGACTTACACTGAGAAGCAATGGAAGGCCAACTCAACCAAATCCACTGTCATAGTACATCTATGGAAAATATTTCAAAGGCGAAATAAATATACAACATAAGTATATATCAGGGATCCAATCCATGAACGATGGAGATCAAACAAAATATATAGAAACAAACCTTCACCAACACATTTTAGGAGTTGAGACTTAACCCCAAAGGCTGGCTCCAAACCTCCAACAGACACGTTTCTTCCACCGAGGAGCAATGGAAGCCCAACTCAACAAAACTTACTGTCACGGTGCATCTATAGAAAACATTTCAAAACCCACAAAACAAATATAAAACACAAGTATATATATAAGGGATCCAATCCATGAACCATGGAGATCAAACAGAATATATAGAAACACACTTTCACCAACACGTTTTAGAAGTTAAGACTCAACCTCAAAGGCTAGCTCTAAACCTCCAACAAACACGTTTTTCTCCAAAGTTTTCGTAAAAACTTCTTTTTCAAACAACACTCCTTTCAAATCAACATCCGAAAAGTGAGATCTTACAAATCCATCGCCTTTAAAACCATTCGAGGAAAGTGAGGAAAGCCGATACCAACCACTAAACCACCAAAACAACACCAACAATCCACACAGGACCCCAGTCGACTGGCCCAAGCCCCCAATCGACTGAAAAACTCTCTAGAAAAAGATAACCAAAATAGAAGAAATTTCAGTTGACTGACCTCCCAGGTCTAGTTAACTGAACTCACCAAAACATGATCCAGTCGACTGACCCCCAAGGTCCAGTCGACTAAACCAGCCTAGAAAATATTTTTGAGCTACGATTTTGCTTCCAAACTGCAAATCAAACCTCCAAACACCCCTCAAACACCCTCGGATGTCCGCACATCCAAACCCAACACCAAAACCTCGGAAGGGAACCCTCGAAACACCAAAAAAATAGTTTTTAAACCAAAAACTCAATTTAAACATAAATCACCTTTCATGCATTTTTAAATCGTAGAAACATGTAGGATTACACGTAGTACCCTCTAACAGTTATACAGTTTAGGATCCTACCTCGGTGAGTTAAAAATTTGATCTCTCGATCCACGTGTAAAATCGAGCTCCACCGGGATAAATTTTTGTCTAGATGGATGTGTAACCCTCAATGCCAATACTAAAGATTAGCAGTTGGTTTGTCAAAAACCAAGCCCCGGGCCCCCGAGAAGTTAGAGAGAAGGCAGAGCGTTTGGTGAGTTTCAAAGCTAGAAAGGAGAAGAGAAAGATATTTTTGAAATAAATATCTAAGGAAATATATTTATAGGCAAAATATCTCAAAAATATCTTTTTTTTAAATTCACACAGCAACTCCCTACAATCCCAGGAAATAACCCCAAATGCTTATTTAAACGTAAACATGCATCAAAATGAATAAAACATGCATCAAAATGAATAAATCATACATCGAACAAAATACATGCAAAAACACATCAAACATATATGAGTCTCAAAAAGAGATAGGTCCGGGTCTCACAAGTGTTTTCTTCTTCTACCACCACTGGGCAGGGAACCCAAGGTGGCATAGCAACTTGCGGTGCCTTCGGTCCTTGGTTATCATCCCAGAAGTCTTCGCTGTTCTCATTTGTGTCATCCAGCTATCCATTCAGAACGGGCATACGGGCCTAAATTGCCCAGATCTGCTCCTAACACTGATTTTGAGCTTGGATCTACTCCTCCACAGCTTTTTATATCTCCCTAACGGCTCTCATTAGAACTGTCAAGTTGACCTCATTCTCTACCATTTTAGCTGGCTCAGTTGGCTATTCAAATACTCTACAGAGTCTGCCCGTCACTGATCTTGCCCAGACACGTGTCGACTGTGCTCTTCTTGGTTCAATGATCTAGACCCGAAGAAAACTTAGATCCTAAAAGCAAAATAACCTGTATCAAACACTTCTCAGATGAGAATTCTGACAATAAATAGCAAATATCCCAGATACCCAAAATAGCAAATTATAAGCAAATAAACACAGAGACTGAAATAATGCCCATGTCGGGCTTATGCTGGCAGCATAGCAACTGAACAGGTTTAACTAAACTCGGGTGAAGAAATGAGTAGTACTCTGGCAAGAAAATAGAACTAAGCTGAGAGGACTGGTTTGACCTAGAGTTCTACAAAAAAATGGGCAACATAAAGGTAAGAAACTAGCTCATGCAGGTATAGCAAGGATCTGAAGGAAACGAGCCTAAACAAAGGCAGGGGTATGGAACTAACAATCCGAGAAGAACCTAGAAGAGAGAGAAACCACCCTAAAGGTTTGAAAACAAAACATAGGCATGACCCTGAGAAGAAAACTATGCCATGAAAACCAAACATAGTGGAGAACACATCCCAGGTAAGAACCCAAAGGAAAAGCTTACCTAAACAAAAGATTAGAGAAAACTTGGGCCGAACCTGGAAGAGGAACTAGCTAAAGCCTGAACAAACAATCCTAGAAATATGCAATCAAAACATAAAATTAAGAAAACACATAATCCTACTAGGGTTAGCAGTACCTAATGGGTGTTCTAAGCTACTATGTGTAAAAGGCCGATTTTGGTCAATCGAACAGGGTACCTTCTAAATAGAGCTGGGTATATACCTCTCATGCATGGAGTGGTATAGGACATGGTCAAACAGCACGCCCAAACTCTTTTGCTGCACCTATGATAGCGTACAGACAGTAAGGGTTGCCCGTCTTCGAAATAATCCCTAAAACGAATGAACGTTCAGGGCATCGGGTCGAATAGGCAGGTGGGTTTTGAAGAACAATGCATATTTATGCGAAAATAAAAATAAAAAATTCTTATTAAGAACCAATGATATTTTCAAGTCTAGCCCTCTTATTTGATTTTATAAACTGATCCCAAGCAGAGTCGCCAGAAAATACTATGGCGTTGGGATTTTGGAGTTTTTGGAAAATGGTAAAAAATAAGGGAATTCAAAGATGTTTGAAAAATATTTTAACACCTTTAAAGAAAAATTTTGAAAATCCCTTTTTGTTGAAAATGGAGTCGCCACTTAATTTTTAAGAAAAACAAAAATAGCCACTGATCTTTAAAACGTTAACTAGAGAAAAAAGGTTTGGGAGATAAGGTACAAATCGAGAAAGGTGTTAGGCACCCCGTTCGCTCAACCATAAGGTTGGCCTCTACTAATCATCATTGGTTCTTTAATAAGATTTCTCAAATGCATGCAAATAAAAAAAGTGGAGGCAAAGAGAGAACATCCAAAATCAAATATGAAAAATATATAATATATGTACATAGCACTCCAAATCAAAACAAGTAAAGGGATAAAATCCTAAATCCTATGACTTGCAATTTCTAACTAAAAGATACATGAAACACTCCCACATGCAATTTTATCAAAATAATCTAAACTAGCATGGTTCAAATGAAATAGTAAAAATATACTAAAGATGCTAAAATTATCTAAACATGGTTTGTTATAAAACGACCTAAACTACTCTAAACTTGCATTTAAAGAAAATAACCAAAACATACATATTACAAACATTCATTTAGAAAGAAAAATATGAACATGATAAGTACTAAAAACATGTACAAGAATTCTATATTTTAAAAGAAAGAAAGTCTACTAACAACGGAAACAAAAATAAAGGTGTTTAACAAAAGAGAGTTTGAGAAGAAAAAAAAAATGAAAAAGATGTTTGTAAAAGAAAAAGATGCCAAATTAAAAGATTAAAAAATACTACTAAAAGAGAACCTAACTAATTACATTTCATGAAAATAAAAAGAAAAGGAAAGAAAAGAGAATAAAGCAAAAGAAATGAAAAGAATGACATGATTTTTTTACTATTTATAAAGAAAATTATAATGCCATTTAAAAGTGATAATTAACTTAAAAGTTTTTTTTATAGTTTTTAGATTTAACAGAATAAAAGAAAATTGCCATAAAGAAAGTAAAACTATATATATATATATATAAAAGTAGAGCTTTATAAGAAAAATAAACACTACTATTAAAAGAAAAATAAAATAGAAAATAATTGCTTAGAAATGAGTATTAATCTAATATTAAAAAAAAAAGGTAAAATAAAATGTTAGCTTTAAATGAAAAGAAAAAGAAATGAGACACTAAAACAAAACTATATTACAAGAAAAGTAAAAGAAAAGACATATTAGTACTAAATTAAAGATTGAAAAGAATGCTAAATGTAACTAATAGAATAAAATGCTTAGAAAAAGTGATTATACTAATATTGAAAAAAATAAATAAAAGCTAGGAAAGAGATATTAAGCTAGAATAAAAAAAAATGAAGCATTAAATTAACGTTGCAAGAAAAGAAAAAAAATGAAATAGAGTGCGTAGTAAAATAAAATTAAACTAACTAAAAGAAGAGGAAAGAAAGAAAAAGAACATAAATAAAATACAAAATTTAAATGGATGTAATATTGACAATTATAACCATTTTTATGTAAGTGCTTTGAATTATAACAATATCGATATTGTTTAGTCGTATTGTTAAATTATGATAACACTATTTAATATATTTAATAAATTTAATGCCAGTAAACAAACAAGCTAAATAAGTAAGCTAAATAAGCTAAAATTTGAATTCAAATATAAATAAAGCAACTATAAGCAATGCAAAAAAACATAATAAAGATAAAACAATCAAATTAAGCCGATCACTCCAAAGAGGTAGAAAATTGAGCTCGAAGGACCGGGGATCCAAGTAAAGTACATGGATTGCTAAGGAATTCTCAAGTCGGGGAGTGGTGATGGCCAATTCGACCCTTGAGCGATGATCCAAGTAGGAACTTCGGTATCGGGGGGTTTGGCTCTCGGTATTTCAGCAGAGTTTTGGCGTCGGCACTCGGATTGCTCGGCGTCTCGGCAGAGCTTCTCTCACTAAACTTTTCTATAATTTTCTATCCTCGAAAACATTCCAGAGGTACGGTATTTATAGAGTTTATCAACCAATGAGATGCTGCCACGTTTTGGAACACGTCAGGCCATTTAGAGTTGGTGGTTGCCAGGTTGGACATGTCGATCGCCATGTTGAAAGAAGGTTCCAAAGAGTTCTATTGGCGGTCGTCACAATGCAAGTTGGCAGTTTCCAAGTTTAAGGCGGCGGTCGCCACTTTTGACTAGAGTTTCCAAGAGATTCTATTGACAGTCACCACAATGAACATGGCGGTCGCCACTTTAGGAATTACTTGTGTGAGACCCTGACCCTTTTTAATTTTTGCAACGTTTCGACGTGTTGTTTATTATTTTTACAATAGTATGTTTATGTGCATTTTATGCATGTTTAAGCTTAAAAATGCATGTTGGGTTGGATACCGGGACCGTTGGGTGTTGTGGTGTGAGGGTTTTAAAAAATATATATATATATATATATCGTGGCCTATAAATATCTAACCTTAGATATTTTGGAGGAGATATTTTCTTTTGGGAAGCTTGGTGGCTAAGTTTCCTTTCCAAACAAAAGCCCATGCCTTCTCTCTAGATTTTCTTGGGGCCCGGGCTTTGTTTTTGGCGATCGAGTAACAGATCCTTGCTATCGGCATCGAGGGCTACGCGTTCATCCGGACGAAATTTCGTTTCAACGAAGTTCATTTTTCACGGAGTTTAAGGCGTCGAATTTTTAACTCAACGAGGTAAGATCCTAGACTATTTTGTCTTTAAAGGGTGCTACGTGCAATTATATGTGTTTTTACCGTTTAAAAATGCATGAAAAGTTGGTTTATTTATGAAAAGTTGGTTTATTTTTGAAAAGTTCGATTTTGGGTTCAAAATCAATTTTGGGTTGAATTCGGTTGGAGGAAAAAGGGGTTTGAGGCTTTCCTTTCGGTGTATCTTCGTTGTTTTTGGTTTGTGTATGCCCGGGGGTTGTTAAGAGAGTGTTTGGTTGGTTTAATTTGGGGCTGAGAATCTTTTTTCGTAGCTTGGGTTTTATTTTCACCATCGCCTGTAGCCTGTTCTAAAATTTGAAAATTTTACTTTTTGTGTCAATACATTTTCTGTTTGTGTCGACACCTTTCCATTTGTGTCGACCCTTATCAGGTTGTTTGTGGTTGACGCTTCAGTGGTTGATTACAGTGAACTCTCGGTTGTTTTGTGTCGACACCAATTTCTGTTTGTATCGACACCTTTTGCTGTTGGTGTCGACACATTTTCCCTTCTGTTGGCGTTGTGCATTATGTTTTTGTTTGTGTTGACACCTTAGCCGTTTGTGTTGACACCTCCGCTATTTGTTTTGACACATTTTCTGTTTGTGTCGACACCTTCGCTGGTTGTGGAACCCTTTTCTTTTGGTCATATCTTTCTCATCCGGACTCGAAATTGGGTCATTTTTGTATTCAAATTTAAGCCTCGGAAGTCTTCTTTTCAATGGTACCTCTCTCACAATAAAATTATTTTTGTAGAAAAAGTTCTAATCAAAAGAGTGAGGGTATGTCAAGATTTCCAAATCGTTTTTCACCCGTTTTTGACCAAATGTTTGGGAAAAGCTTATTTTTCGTCCTTAATGGAACTTTTTACCAAATTTCTTGTAACTTGGGAGTTTATTGAGGGATGATGTGGCAGTTGGCCTTTGGGCCTTTTATACATGTTTAATGTATAACTGTTTGAAATGCTTATATATCATGCGTTATGTTTAAACCTCATTTCGGATAAAAAGCATGTTTTACGCTTTCCTGATTTATTGCATGATATAACTTGTGGATGTTGGGTTTTCAGAGGGTTTTCTTGAAAATGGTGGAAATTGTTGCTTTGTGAAAAATCTCAACATTTTATGTTTTGGAGGTTTGGATCTAACCCTTGGGGTTGAGTCTCAGGTTTTGAAATATTTTATTAAAAATGGGAAAAAAAATTTTGAAATATTTTGGTTTGATCTCCATGGTTTCATAGATTGGATCTTTTGCTTATACATGCGTTGTATAACTGATTTTGGAAAAAACATTTGTGAAATGATTTGTTTGATCTCCATGTTGATGGGTGAATCTGTATATACATATATAATGTATATTTGAGAAAGATTTTGTAGTTGATGCTACAGTTTGGTTTTTAGAAGATTATCTAGATGTACCGAGATGACGGGTATTTGGCACGACTTTTCCTTGGTGAAAGTCCAAAAACGTGCGTAGTGTAGGTACCTTTGTATCCTTTGTGGTAGTTCTCGTAAAGAAGGTTGGTTTGGGTGCTCTTTTCCCTCGGGTTGTCGGGCCTGTAAAGTTAGCTTTTACGTCGTAGTGCTCCGTATAGAACCTGTCATTACCTAGCAGGTCTTAAATGATTTAGGACTAAGTAATGGGCAAGAGTTTGTAGTTGTTACCTCTATCCCCTTGTGATAGAGTCGGTACATAGAATCATATTTTTCTTGTTTTCCACGATCGTACATTCCATGAGGAAACAATGTTTTTTATTACTATTTTTCCTTAACTATAGTTGGTTATTTTCAATATTTACATTGCATGGTTTGAAGGATGAAAACATGGGTTTTATGTTAATAAAACCGTTTTGGAAAACTTGTGTAGTCTGATGGGAAAACTAGGGGTTTGTGAAAAACCTTTTTGGGTTGTGGTTGAGTTAGCTCCCACTATATAGTTGCATATCCTACTTTATAGCTTTATTGTCTATTTCTATTGGGTTTCGGCTCATGGTGTGGAATTTTGCTATAAAACTATTTTAAGGTGAACATATGGAGTTGACGTAGATGCTTGAGGTGATGGAGGACTCGCAGTAGTTTCCTATTTTGACATGTACTTTTACATGTGATGCCTGTTTCAGAAGGAAGATTTGTACGCCTTGAGGCGATATAATTATTCATGTATGAAGTGCATGTTTATTGTTTATGAGAGCTCAATTATGGAGATCTTTTATCCAAATATTGTATAACTTTTAGTTGATAGTTTTTCAACTGCAAATTTTATTTTCTTAAGCGGTTTTTGGTGGGCTTTCGCATGACCCTGGTGTTTGGGGCATGAAAAATTGGTATTAGAGCTCTGGGTTTGAATACCTATGAGCCATGAGAATGATGGTGCATCACCTTGTGAGGATATGTGTGTGCTTGGTTGCATGTTGATGTTGCGTATATGTGAGTATGGAGGTTGGACCTTAAGATTGATTAGTCTTGTCTTCGGGCATTTGGATTAACAAAGTTGGGAGCCAAGTTAGAAACGTATTTCGCAGATGGAACTTCTAGCAAGGAATCTGAGTAGGTTATCCAAAGTGACGTGTCATTCTTGTCGGTTCTCCTTGGTATCGATGTTGTGTCTGCATAATCGTTGTGGCTATGTATTAGCATGATTATGTGGTATGTGTTAGAATAACATGATAGATCGACCTTAGGTTGTCATGTTTAATGGTTTTTTTCTTTATAACCTGTACATCCTTTAGAGACGATGAGACCATGGTTTGGATTTGGTTATGTGCGACTCGGTTGTTATCAGTTGCAGAGGTACGGTACAGGTTGAGCGTTGATCGCCTGGTATGTTGTGGAACTCCTCAGTGAGTTGGGTTTAGCCGTGTGAGGTCGGCTTCTGTTGGCAAATCATTGAGTGTTTGAGCAGAGTTTTGTTTAGGTGTAGTCGAAGTATGGTTGACGGCTTTTTCTTGGGTAGCTGGCTTCGCTTAAGAGTAAGTTATCAGAAGTTGTAAGGATAGCCTTTTGGTGCACGTGGTTTGGCCGTGTGCTGGATTAGATACGTCTTGATCCATGCTATGTCATGAGCCGTGTACTCAGGATGAAGTATGGACGAGAACATAGTAGATAGGAGTGTAGTAATCCTTAGCCAGGTGTCTGTAGAGATAACATAATGTGAGTGGTTCTGGAGATATCCCCTGGTAGTCAGGATGTTGTTGGTAGTCCGAGTAGTTCTGATGACCTTGGACATTGTATACCTTTTGAGGTTTGAGACTTGAGTTCTGAGTGCGTGAGCACTAGGATATGGGAATGAGTACGAGTTGCAGATATGCTAGGAAGAGCATGGGTCACGATTATGTTGGAATATGTAAGGGTTCATGTTATGATTCTAACAGGCGATGAGTATCAATTCCATGAGATTCCTACGGGAATGCAGGTTCGTGGTTTGGTCGAGGTCCTAGTGATTAGGAGATCGTGTTTGGGAACCATGCCGGGTGCACGAGGTTCGAATGGATCGTCGATAAGTTCGATAGTGTGATCGGTTAGTGCTGAGACGATGTATCCTGGGTGTGATATGTCTGGAGGTTGTTTATGTTCCACCTTGTTCAAAGATGGGTATGCTGTTCGCCCATGGGAATAAAGTGTGGAGTAATAAGGTTCAGTAATGTACCTTGTGATTTGGCCAGCCTGGGTTAATAGGTGAGAGCGAAAGTGCGGAAGGTGTCTACATGGTTAAGGGAGTTCTTGATAACTCTCTCAGGGATTGGGTTTCCTCTGTTTGGTGCTGTGCGCTTTCTATGAGAGTTGCATGGGCAGTGAGTTCGAGGCTATGACATGATTGGGGTTTGCCTAGCAAGAGTTAGGTTGTGTGGCGCAACCTTGTGAAGTGAGGTTTTGGGAACAATGGGAAGTGTTATACTAGGTATACGGATGGATAGTGTTCATGTGTGTGAATAAGGTCTGAGCCTTGAGAGTTTGGTGTAGCTGATGATCTGAGTATTGTGATCAGAATTGACGACAGCTGTGTGACTGTAGTCGATGTGGCCTCGAGGTAGGACTTTCAATGTTCTTTAGAGGCTAAGTGTTGAGGAGTACTTGGAGTACGCCAGCAGTATGTTGAGGTTTGGCCATGGTTTCTTGTTGGCCTTTTACTTTCTTTTGGATGAAAGGAGAGAGAGAGTTCTTACAGACGATTGTCTACTGCGTGTTGTTTGCGAGTTGTTTCATCTAAGGTGGACAGAGATGCCAGGTTTTGATTAGTTCAAGTTTTGGTTGTGTCATGAGACTGTGGAATCTCAGTGGATTTGTTTATGTGTTGTGACCCTTGGAGTTGTGACTCAGGGACATGTATCGCCTGGATCGGGTGATTGGAAGATGGGTTCTTCATGCTTTTTGGGTGTTAAACATCTATGTGTGTGACTTGGGATCTGATTGCTCCCGCGGTCAAAGATTGTAAAGAATTGTATGATGGGGTTGGTATTCTCCCGCGGTGGAAGACCATAAAAGAGTACGTATGAGTGTGGCTTGTTTGTTTGATATGGGTTGCATCCCCTGTGAGGTCGAGTTGTCAGACCAGGGATGCTAGTTGATAAGGGCATCGGCATTGATACATAGAGTTCCCTTGCAGTGATCAGTTGAGGATTGTTGACCATTGAGTGTGTGTATAGTTGTGCTTTTAGCTCATGTCAGAGTGAGAATTTTGTCAAAATAGTGCGGATGAGATATGCATGTGGTGGATTTCTGGTAGACTTTTACGAGTCTAACTTGGGTACTGTTCGGGACATGGAACCGCGTAGAGTTCTTGGAGTCGAGGAGTGGTTGTCGACTGTGGTAAGTGTTGTGCTTTGGCATAACGGTTGTTTGCATAGATGGTGGTTCCGAGATTATGATGGTGGAGAAGCCTTGGTTAGCGTGGCCTGTTCGGACCGACGCGATTGTTTGGTTGAGAACAAAATGACAGTGATGAGTTCTGCATACGAGGGATTTGCTAAGAGTAAGAGGCAAGTCTCGGTTGGTTACTCGATGGGCGAGTCTAGGGACTCAAGGGGTTAATGTTGGACGATGATCATCATGTTTGTTTTGCCGGCTGATGGCAACCATGTTTTGTTTGAGGGTGATCTGCAACATGATGTTAGTGATTTGATGGCAAGACGTTGAGATGAGTAGTGATGCGCTGTTGTACGGGAGATACAGTAAGGTTTTTGTAAGTTATTGGATGTCTATGAGATGTTCTATTTACGTGACGCGTTTAGTCGAGTGACTCGCTGGAGTCAGTTGACCTTGTGACTGTGATGCCAAGTCAATTTTTAGTTGTGTGGGACCTTGTCTAGGACAATGGTGTACCACCTGATGATCCTCCTAGGTGAGAATATTAGCTTGTGATGAAAGATCAGATTGGGAATGACGGTTTGAGGGATTGCTGAGATGTGTTCTTTGATGTCCAGGTGAGTAAGTAAGCCTCTCTCTGGAGTCGAACATTGTGTTGTTGCTCGTGGATCGGCATCATGACAACTTCAGTGACGAAGACATTGGCGTCGACCGGGTGATGACGTGGTATCAAAGTCTGTGGTCATTTGGTGATCGTCAAAACTTGGGTAAAGTTTGGGTGTGGAGTTTGTGACTTCTTGTGACCGATGTCAAAGTCTGACGTCATGTGTTTGGACTCGTGGAGATAGTCCTTGGTGTGGATTGTGAGGTGTGATAGAGCTGGTATGTGGTAGTGAGAACGAGGGTAATAGTCTCTATGTCCAAGAGTAGAGAGTGTTTGGAATCAAGTACCATGGTAGATTGGCCTCGTGTGATGCATTTATCGCTGGAGTGGTTTCTGTTCGGCGAGAAATAGGTTTCGAGGTTTGGCAGCATGAGTTGGATATTGATCCGACATTTTATGGATGTTTCATGGATGACAGTAGTGTCAGTGGAATTTGCCTGTGCAAGTAGTCAGCATGGAAGTTGATTCATAAAGTCGTGTTTACCTTGTGTGACAACAGTTATGGGGGTTTCAGTTGCTGGGACATTTTTGATGTTATACAGTGTTGCTGGGTTTGCATCAAAGATTATTAATGGTTGATGAGCTGGTGTTGGCATGAGTTTCAGTATTAAATTTCGGGGACAAAATTCCTTTAAGTGAGAGAGAGTTGTGAGGCCCTGACCCTTTTTAATATTTGCAACGTTTCGACGTGTTGTTTATTGTTTTTACAATAGCATGTTTATGCGCATTTTATGCATGCTCGAGCATAGAAATGCATGTTGGGTTGGATACTAGAACCGTTGGGTGTTGTGGTGTGAGGGTTCTAAAAAAAAAAGTAAAGAAAAATTTTTGTGGCCTATAAATATCTAGCTATTTTGGATGAGATATTTCTTTTGGGAAGCTTGGTGGCTAAGTTTTCTTTCTAAACAAAAACCTCTTCCTTCTCTCTAGATTTTCTTGGGGCCCGAGCATTGTTTTTGGCGATCGAGTAGCGGATCCTTGCTATCGACATCGAGGGCTGCGCGTTCATCCGGACGAAATTTTATTTCGACGAAATTTATTTTTTACGAAGTTTGAGCCGTCTAGTTTTTAACTCAACAAGGTAGGATCCTAGACTATTTTTTCTTTAAAGGGTGCTACGTGCAATTATATGTGTTTTTACCGTTTAAAAATGCATGAAAAGTTAGTTTATTTATGAAAAGTTGGTTTATTTTTTAAAAGTTCAATTTTTGGTTCAAAATCACTTTTGGGTTGATTTCGGTTGGAGGAAAAAAGGGTTTGAGGCTTTCCTTTCGGTGTATCTTCGTTGTTTTGGGTTTGTGTATGCCCGTGGGCTGTTAAAAGAGTGTTTAGTTGGTTTAATTTGGGGCTGAGAAGCTTTTTTCGTAGCTTGGGTTTGATTTTCACCATCGCCTGTAGCCTGTTCTGAAATTTGAAAATTTTGCTTTTTGTGTCGACACATTTTCTGTTTGTGTCAACCCTTTTCATGTTGTTTGTGATTGACGCTTCAGTAGTTGATTACAGTGACCTCTCGGTTGTTTTGTGTCGAAACTAATTTCTATTTGTGTTGACACCTTTTACTGTTGGTGTCGACACATTTTCTGTTTGTGTCGACAGATTTTCCCTTATGTTGGAGTTGTGCACTCTATTGCTGTTTGTGTCGACACCTTCGCAATTTGTGTTGACACATTTTCTGTTTGTGTCGACACATTCGCTGGTTGTGGAACCATTTTTTTTGGTCATATCTTTCTCATCCAGACTCAAAATTGGGTCGTTTTTTGTGTTCAAATTGAAGCACCAGAAGTCTTTTTTTCAATGGTACCTCTCTCACAATAAAATTCTTTTTGTAAAAAGAGTTCTGATCAAAAGAGTGAGGGTACGTCAAGATTTTCAAACCGTTTTTCACCCGTTTTTGGCCAAATATTTGGGAAAAGCTTATTTTTCATCCTTAATGGAACTTTTTATCAAATTTCTTCTTCCTTGGGAGTTTGTTGGGGGATGATGTGGCGGTTGGCCTTTGGGTCTTTTATACATGTTTAATGTATAACTGTTTGAAATGCTTATATATCATGCGTTATGTTTAAACCTTGTTTAGAATAAAAAGCATGTTTTACGCTTTCCTGGTTTATTACATGATATAACTTGTGGATATTGGGTTTTCAAAGGGTTTTCTTGAAAACGGTGGAAATGGTTGTTTTGTGAAAAATCTCAACATTTTATGTTTTGGAGGTTTGGAGTTAACCATTGCGATTGAGTCTCAGGTTTTAAAACGTTTTGTTGAAAATGGGAAAAAATATTTTAAAATATTTTTGTTTGATCTCCATGGTTTCATGAATTGGATCTTTTGCTTATACATACGTTGTATAACTGCTTTTGGAAAAAACATTTATGAAATGATTTGTTTGATCTTCGTGTTGATGGATAGATCTGTATGTACATGTATAATGTATATTTGAGAAATGTTTTTTAGTTGATGCTACAGTTCGATTTTTAGAAGATTATTTAGATGTAGTGGGATGACAGGTATTTGGGACGAATTACCCTCGGTAAAAGTCAAAAAGCGTGCGCAGTGTAGGTACCTTTGTATCCTTTGGGGTAGTTACCGTAAAGAAGGTTGGTTTGGGTGCTCTTTTCCCTCGGGTTGTCGGGCCCATAAAGTTAGCTTTTACGTCGTCGTGCTCCGTATAGAACCTGTCATTACCTAGCAGGTCTTAAATGATTCAGGACTAGGTAATGGACAGGAGTTTGTAGTTGTTACCTCTATCCCCTTGTGATGAAGTTGGTACATAGGATCATATTCTTCTTCTTTTCCACGATGGTACATTCTGTGAGGAAACAATATTTTTCATTACTGCTTTTCCTTAACTATGGTTGGTTAATTGCAATATTTGCATTGCATGGTTTGAAGGATAAATACATAGGTTTTATGTTAATAAAACCGTATTGGGAGACTTGTGTAGTCTGATAGGAAAACTAGGGGTTTGTGAAAAACCTTTTGGGTTGTGGTTGAGTTAGCTCCCACTATATGATTGCATATCCTGCTTTGCAGTTTTATAGTCTGTTTCTATTGGATTTCGGCTCACGGTTTGGAATTTTTCTATAAAACCATTTTCAGGTGAACATATGGAGTTGACCTAGATGCTTGAGGTGATGGAGGACTCGTAGTAGTTTCCTGTTTTAACATGTACTTTTACATGTGATGCCTATTTCAGAAGGCGGGTTTGTACACGTTGAGGCAATATAATTATTCATGTATGAACTGCATGTTTATTGTTTATGAGAGCTGAACTACGGGGATCTTTTATCCAAATGTTGTATAGCTTTTAGTTGATGGTTTTCCAACTGCAAATCTTATTTTCATGAATGGTTTTTGGTGGGCTTTCGCGTGACCCTGGTGTTTGGGGCGTGACAACTTGCACAACAAGTAAACGATGGTTCAACATAATTTCAATGGTTTGAAGATTTTAGGTTCAAATATCAAGCTTGGATCACTTCCCAAGGATCGAACTGAAGCATCATTCTACATGTTTTCATCATCGGATTCACCTAAGATTGGGCGGGGTCAAATTGGGGTGTCTACATGGGCTAACCTCCTACCCCTCTATTTGACTACATTAAAAGCTAGGTTAACATTTAAAGTGTGGCAGATAAAGCTGGGGTCCACCCCTGACATTACATAGGGAGTCTAGGCTAATGCTTCCTTGTTGTTCTATTGCAGCGAGAGTAATTCCCCCTTTTGTTGCTCTGCCATGGTCGAGCTGAGTAAGAAAAAAATTTCTCGGTCACTGAGGTCAATTCGAACAGTCTCTAACTCTTCTATGGCATTATCTTTTTCTTTCCCCCCAACATCCTCAAGGTCATGCGAATCAGGGACTTCAATTATCTTCACTTGCTCGGCGGAGAGTTCGGCTCCAAGTTTAACCTCGAATCATTGTTTCAAGGCAGCCTGGTCACCGTGAATCACTTTCACTCCTCCATTGGTAGAACTTTGGCATTTGATGGTGGTAGAGGGAAACACTCTCAGCTCATGCAACCAACTTCGTCGCACGATGGCATTGTAGGCCGAAGGAACATCCACCACCAAGAAGTTGGTGAGGACTTTAACTGTCCCCGATTGAACTGGCACCATGATTCTCCCAAACGACTAGACAGGTTACGAGTTAAACTCGATGAGCAGGGTGTGAGTCGAGGTTAAATCACGATTTCTTAGGACGAGCTTCTTAAAGAGGGCGTAATACATGATTTCCGCGAGTTACCTTAATCAAGAGCACCCTTTTGACATCAAAGCCAAGGAGGTTTAAATGGATTACCAGAGCCTCATTGTATGGGTGTTACACCATTTCCAAATCATCTTCAAAGAACGAGATATGCTAAGAATGCCCCTCAGTTATCATTCTTTTGTTGTTGTTAGCTTGGACTTTCATTACCTCTGTTATATGATTCAGCCTCTTCATATCTCCAGGAATAGCGTTCTTTTGTGTTATCCTAAGGGCTTTTTAATTAAATTTTAATGATTTTAATAATTTATTTTCTAAATTAAATTTATTTAAAAAGATTATATTTAATTATTTTTAAAAAGATAAGTGTTGACACTATGTGACAAATGAGTCGACACTTATGCCATTTGTGCTGATACTTTGCATCAAATGGGTTGACACTCACTATTTCTATGAAGAACATTTTGTGTCGACACCAATTGATAATTGGGTTGACACCTTAAGGGAAAGCACATTTGAAATTCTCAAGTGTGTCAACACAAATGAAATTTAGGATCGACACCTTAACTACTTTGCTTAAGATGTTTTAGGAACTTAGATGAGCCAACTTCAAATGATTTTGGGTCGACACCATCAGTATTGGAACGAGATTCATTTTGAGCCACACCAAAGTATTTTGAGTCGACACCAAATTCACATGAGTCAACACCAAAGAGAAATAGATCGACACCAGAGCTACAAGTCATTTCCTAATTCCAAGTCAAAAGGGGTCGACAACAAAGCTTTCTAAGTCAACACAAATGTTCCTTTCAAAAACAAAAACTATTAGGCCGACAACAAACAAGGATGAGTGGACTCTAAAACAAACGGGACTCTCAGAGATTTTCTAAGTCGACACAAAATGAAGATGAGTTGACTCTAAAAGTCCTGAGGCTGACTGTAACTTAATGAGTTGACACCACAGCAATTTTGAGTTGACACCAAAGTTCTAGTAGCTGTTTTAACAAAATGGCTCGACATCAATGAAGTTATGAGTCGACACCAAAGTCTCACCAGAAAAACTGAAGAAATGTATGAGGTCGACACAAAATGTTTCAGGAGTTGGAACCACTGTGTGAGTGAGGAGAATGTAGAAATTGGGTCAACACCAATGGAGAACTAAGTCTACACGATCACTTAAAGAACCAATTCCTAGATATTTTGTGTCGACACAAAAAGACTTTAAGTCGACACCTGCGACAGATTTCAAATCTTGCACTGGTTCCAACAGCTTGATTTCAGAGCATTAATTGCCTTCACCAACCTACTAATGGTCATTTACTTCAAATGGCTATGCATAGAGTTAATTTTCAGAGTTCCAAACTTTTGGACACTATTCTATTACTTGAATCAAAAGCTCAAAATCTTCAAAAAAGCATTTATCACTCTTCCTTGTTCATTTATTTTCAATCATTTGTAAAGAGAGTGAGTTAATGAATCTTTGATTCTCTCATTTATTGTAATAGAGAGTGAATCACCATTGATCCTTTAAGAGAGTGAGTGAACTTCTTAAAAAAAAGCTCAACAGAGATTAGAAAAAATAGGAGATTATTTTGTAGAATCTTCTTGAGGCTGTAAAGATTTTTGAATACGCATGTAAAGCATTCGATCCTAGTAGATATTCTCAAAAGGAGTCTTGAGGAAGTGGATGTAGGATTGGAAGAAGCCAAACTACTATAACTCTTGGTGTCTAGTTCAATTTCTCTCTTCCGAACTTCTTTAACTTTCTTACTGTCATATTTATTGCTATATTTATTTGTAAAATGAAATGGTTTTGAAAGAGGTTTCAAAAATTGTTATTATTATTTTAAAACCCAATTCACCCCCTCTTGAGTTGCTTGGACTAACAATTAGTATCAGAGCTTAGGCTCTTATTTTGACTTAATCGTTTAAGAGTACTTATGGCAATCACTAATATTGGAATGAGAATCTACATTCAAGTCATAGGCTATGATCTTTGGAGTATTATTATAAATGAACCCAAAAACCCTACCAAGACTGTTGAAGGGAAAACTGTCCCTAAACCTGAGAGTGATTAGACTGAGACTAATATAAGAGAGATATAAAAAATGCTAAGGGTATGAACCTTCTATATTGCTCTCTTGACCCAAATGAGTTCAATAAGATCTCCGCCTGTCACACTGCCAATGAGATTTGGGCTATACTTGAGGTTATCCATGAGGGAACCAACAAAGTCAAGGAATCTAAAATAAGCATGCTTGTTCATAATTATGAATTGTTTAAGATGAAGCATCATGGAATCATTTCTAAAATGTTCACTAAATTCACTGATATCATTAGTGGACTAAAATCTCTTGGCAAGATTTATTCTTATACAGAGATGGTGAGAAAGATCCTAAGATGCATGCTTAAAAGTTAGGAAGCTAAGGTAACTGCTATTCAATAAACAAAGGATCTCACCACACTAAGCTCAGAGGAGCTTCTTGGTTCACTCTTTACTCAGAAGATAAATATTAAGATGGATGATAAAGATTACAATGAAAAGAAGAAAATAATAGTTTTCAAATCTTTCATTCTTGATGATCAATCTAATGAAGACTCCACAAGTGATGAAATTAAAGATCTAGCCCTCATCACAAGAAAGTTCAAAAGATTTCTTAGAAATAAGAAATAAGAAGGAAGAAGATTCTTCAAGGAAGATGGGTACAAAACTGAACCCAACAAGTTCAAGGGAGGATTAACCAGATTCGAGAGTGATCACAAAAAAGATGAGATCATCTGTTTTGAATGCAAGAAGCCAGGCCACATAAAGGCTGAGTGTCCCCAACTCAATAAGCACTTTAAAAAGGGACTCAAGAAAATGTTCGCTGCATAGGGTGAGAGTGAAGATAACAACTCCAAAGATGGAAAGGAGAAAAATAAAGTTGCTAAGCTTTGCCTCATAGCCAAAGAATAGAATGAGATAACAAATAACCCTTTTTCTTTAGAAGAACTTCAAGTTGCATTTGAAGATTTGAATGATGAATTTAAAAAAATGGGAGCTAAGAATGCCATTCTTAAAAAAGTTGATTCTTTCCTCATCTTGTAAAATTGAAGCTTTAAAAGAAAAAAAAATATTTGTTGTCAAACCAAGTTTTGTCCTTGAAGAATGAAAACCAAGTTTTAAATGAAAATGTTAAAAACCTTACAAAAATTGTGCGTAGATTTACTTTTGGAAAAGAGAACTTGGACAAACTCCTTGAAATGCAAAAGTATGTTTTTGACAAAATTGGAATTGTATACCAGTCAAAAAAAAATAAAAGTTTTTGAGTAACATTTTTGTTAAAGCATCCTCAAATTATTCCAATACTACCCATTTTTATTTTTATGAGCATGGGTACACTGTTATACATTATCCACATAAAAAATCACATACTTTAACTACAAAAAGGGTTTGGGTTCCAAAGAAAACACACCCACATAGAACTAACACCAAGGGATCCAAGAAAATTTAGGTACCAAAAATTAAAACTTGATTCTCTTTGCAAGTGTGTCTCAAGTGCTCATTCAAGAAAATGATGTGGTATCTTGATAGTGCCTACTCAAGACACATGACATGTGACAAATCAATGTTCGCATCCCTTAAGCCAAAATATGGTAAAATTCATTACTCTTCTATTAAAAATATTTTGTTTGTTAATGGTTTTAAACATAACCTTCTTAGCATAAGTCAACTTTGTGACAAAGGCCACAAGGTTGTTTTGATCATGCCAAGTGTGTTATTGAAAACTTAGTTGACAACAAAGTTATTTTTTAGGGTTATAACCATGAAAATGTTTATACTTTCAATCTCAATGAACTTTCCAAAAGTGACACAAAGTGCTTAGTTGCCTTGAGTGATAATAGTTGGTTGTGGCATAGAAGACATGGACATGCTCACAAGAACTTGATTTCAAAATTTTTGAAAAATGAATTGGTAATTGGTTTACCTAAAATCAAATTTGAAAAAAAAATAAAGTTTGTGATACATGTCAACAAGGCAAATAAGTTAGAAGTTCTTTTCAATCCAAAATGCTCATTTCTACTTCTAGACCCTTACAACTATTGCAAATAGACATATTTGGTTCAACAAGGACTTTTAGTCTTGATGGCAAAAGATATGCATTTGTTGTTATTGATAATTTCTCTAGATATACTTGAGTGCTATTCTTAGCTCATAAAAATGAAGCCTTTACCTCTTTTGCAAAATTGTCTCGAAAAATTCAAAATGAAAAAGGCTTTCAAATTATAAGTATAGAAGTGATCAAAGTGTAGAATTTAAAAATAAAGATTTTGAAAAGTTTTGTGATGAAAATGGTATAGATCATTACTTCTCTGCTCCTAGAACCCCTCAACAAAATGGTGCTGTTGAGAGAAAGAATATGACTTTGAAAGAAATAGCTTAAGCCACGCTTTGTGAAAATAATCCACTAAGATACTTTTGGGATGAGGTTGTTAACAAAGCTTGTTATATCGTGAACAGAACCATGATTCGACCTTCTCTTAAGAAAACCCCATATAAGCTATGGAATGAAAGAAACCTAATATCAGTTATTTTCGTGTATTTGGGTGTAAATGTTTTGTTTTGAAAAATAACAAAAAACTTTTGAGTAAGCTTGATGCTAAATCTGATGAAAGTATTTTATTATGATATTTTATATCTAATAAAACTTATAATGTTTTTAACAAAAGTATCCTAATTGTTGAAGAATCTATTCATGTTATATTTGATGAAATTAACATCGGTTCTTCCAAGAAATTTTGTGAAGATAACTTGGTTGACATAAAAAAAGTATTGAGGACATCTTCATTAAGGACCAAGAAGAGCCACACCATAAGGAAGCTACAGATGCATAGTAAAATGAAGTCCAACAAGCTGCTGGTATTTCATATCAAGAAAATCTAGGTTTGCCTAAGGAATGGAGATATGCTCATGGTCATCCAAAAGACTTGATCATTGGTGACTCATTCCAAGGTATTAAAACTAGATCCTCTTTACATAATGTTTGTGGTAATTTAGCATTCTTTTGCCAAACTGAACCAAAATATTTTGAGAAAGCTAAAAACGATGAATTTTGGATCATAACTATGCAAGAAGAGCTAAATTAATTTAAAAGAAATAAGGTTTAGACTTTAGTCCCAAGACCTAAGGAACACTTCATTAGTACAAAATGGGTTTATAGAAATAAAATGGATGTGAATGAAGTAGTTCTTAGGAACAAAACTCGATTGGTAGTCCAAGGTTACAATAAAAAAGAAGGCATCATTTTTGATGAAACTTTTGCTCATGTTGCTAGGCTTGAAGCTATTGTTTAGGTTATATACTATAAATCATAAAATTTATTTTGGTTTTACTATTTAATTTAATTTTAATAAAATTAATTTTTTATTTTATGATAATCTTAATGAGTAATATATGTAATATCATTTTTTATTGTTATGTATGGATGTCTTTTATTATGTACAGTATTTAATTTGATGTGTAAAGTACAGCTTACACACAGAAGACCAGATCTTAAGTTCTTGCAGAATATAAGTATTTATTCACAATTTAGATAGAAATTGACATATTATCAGTAGGACTGTAACACAGATGGTGCTATCTTACACGGGTCTATATTCTCGGTGAGTTAGATAGCGGTGTTATTTATAAGGTGAATATTAATTATTGATGGAATTCACATCTTGAATAATCGGGATTGACGATACCCCCTCAAGAAAACTTATAAGTTTTAATCGGACCAAACCCTATAGGTGGATTTGATTATCTGGCAGTCGAATAAGTTAAGTGGAAGGGCATAAGGAATTTTAAAGATGCCGATTAAATTAAATTGTCAGTAATTAAATTTAATTGACGGGTATCGAGAATCATAATGTGGGGTGATGAGTTAAGCATTTAATAACATGAGCTCAATGCAAAATGATATTGAGTTTATGGCTAATAGTGCAATTACAATTCTTTAGTGGTGTGAACTGTAATTTAATATTTTTATAAAAATTGCAAAAATCGCTGCAAGATTTTTAAAATTACAGATACCGCTGTGAAGTTTGCATAATTACATAAATCGTTTGATGGGTATCTAGGTTGCACTCGAAGTCTTTGTTATAATTACTCCACAAGTCCCTGTTGTAGCCCTATATATATGTGGGTAGGCTGAGTCAAATTCATAACTCGTCTTTAAAACTAAAGTTAACCAGGTTCTGTCGGTACGAGTTCTCGAATGATCGTAACCCACACTACGTTCGGGAATCGCATAAGAGAATATAGTAGAAGGTCTGACGGGAGCTTCAACTCAGGAATCAAATTCGTAGTTGGAGAATCGATCAAAAATGTTATCTTCTAAATTAACTATGGTGGCACATGTTTTATTTTGATCGTTCGACATCAAAAAAAAATTCCTGGAACCCGTTTCGGCGATTGCTTGTCTAGTTATTTTTATTGGAAAATCATTTACAAAAATAATGATCTTGGTAGTTTTACCTCCAACAATTGGTATCAGAACCGTTTTGTTTTTTGTTTACAGTTTATTGCAGGATCGGTTAGATTTAAAACTGTGCTAACTTTGTTTTGCAGATGTTCTAATCTCGGGTTTTTTATCATGTTTTTATTCATGTTTGATTGAATGGTTTGAATGATGATTATAATTATTTTTTTTAATCACGATGGTTGATCATGATAGATTAAATTTTTTAGATCGAAAGTAAGTTTACGGGACAAGGTTTTCGGTGTAAAACTTCTATTTGTTTTTAACTATTAGTTTAGAATATTTAAGAACATGATGAATATCCAAGAACACGAAAAATAGGCGGCAGCACCAGCGGTGGTTTCAGGAGTTACGAACCATAGATCGCGGTGGTTTTTTTACAAATTTTTTGACAGTTTGTTTAGTAGCTTTTTCTACCATTTTTTGGATTAAAAATAGTATTAAAATAGCCCACCGGCGGCACTACCAGCGGCGATTCTGGGCTATTTTTCAATGATTTTTTGCGTTGTTTTCGAGACTAGTTTTAAGAAAGTTTTTTGGCATAAAATTGAAATAAAATACTACTAAAAAATAGTCCAAAAACATGAAAAAAAACAACAATAAAATAGGCAGTAAAAAGCAGCACATGAGGCGACAGTAGCTTTTTGGGGCTATTTTCGGAGCTTTTTCGAAATTATTTTTGAGGCATTTTGTAAGAGCTTGACCCGTTTTTTTTTTGCGGCGTTTTTGGACGCGCGTTACGTGTTTTCATTCGAGTATATTTTTACTGCTTTTGATGCATGATCGGGCTTAGATATGCATGCGGGGTAGGTTCCCGGGGCCATGGGCCGCTGTGGTGCGAATCTCAAAAATTTTCAAAAAAAGATATCTTGGAGGCCTATAAATATCTGAAGTTAGACATTTTCATAAAAATATTTTCCAAAACTTCTCAAGTAAGTTTCTTGTTTTCTCTCTGCCTTCTAAGTTCTCAAGGGCCTAGAATTCGATTTCTGACGATCAAATAGCGGATTCCTGCTATTGGCACGGTGGGCTACACAACCACCCGGTCAGAATTTTATTCTGGCAAAGCTCGATTTTACACGTGGATCGAGGCATCAAGTTTTGAACTCACTGGGGTATGATTCGAGACCTGTATGTTATTAAGGGTGCTATGGGTAATTGGGTGTCTTTTTACCGATTAGATTGCTGTAGATCTGGGTTTGTTTCAAAGTTGAGTTTTTGGGCTTAAAACCTGCTTTTAGGCAATTTTAGTGGATGGAATCGAGTATCGGGAGTTTCTTTTGAGGTCTTTGTGTTAGGCCTAGGCGTGTGGATGTTCTCAGGGGTTGATTTGGGGTTTGGAGGCTTCGATTCGAGATTTGGAGGGATGGACCCTTAGCTTAAAACTGGTTTCTGGGTTTAGTCGACTGAACCGTGCGTGTGGCATTTTGGTGATTTCTAGTGTGTTGTTCAGTCGACTGCGGGTTGGGTCCAGTCGACTGAAGTGTTGGGGTGTGTGATGGTGGTTCGATGGTTGGATTTTGGTTTTCGATTGGTGTCTTACGGTATTCAATTGATTAATTTATAGAAATTAGTCGATTCAAATACCTATGGATCCCTTTTGGGGTTCGGTTGGTGGTGTCATGGTTTCGAGGGTCGTGCGGTAACCTCATGTGTTTGTGTTGAGGCCATCCTCGGGGATGATGAGTCGGTGAGATGTGGGTGTTTGTTATGTGTTGAGTGTTTGGGCCTGTGGTTTCCTTCAGGAAAGGGTCTTGGGTTATGAAATCGTGAGGCTTTGGGATTTTTAATTGGCCTTCGAGTTAGGCTTGATTGTTATATGTGGCTATGTACTTTTATAATGGGCTTTATGCATGTTATAATGGTAGTTTATTTATGCATGAATTATGTAATGTGATTTACACGATTTTCGATAGCGTTACGTGCAACGTGGTTTGTGATACGTAGTGATAGTACGTGATTTTATGCAGTTAAATCCTGATTAGGTTATGCATAGTTGTTTGAAATGAGATAGATGGTTAAGTTAGCTCTGGCTGACAGTGATTACGTTAGGGTTACGACCCTTCAGTTAAAGTATGAGAATATTCCATTAGGGTTACGACCCTTCGGTTAAAGTCCGTAAAAAAGAATTTGATAGGGCTACGGCCCCTCGGTGCAAGTCCGTAAAGAGGTATTCGATAGGGTTACGATCCCTCGGTAAAAGTCCGTAAAGATGCGTTGACGGGGGCTACAGTTCATTCATGAAAATCTAAAAAGATATATGGATTGCATGAATTGCATTATGTGACGGATAGACCAGTTTTTAAATTATTTTAAGAGTCGTGTGAATCACGATCTAAAAACCCCTTTTTAATTGATTTCAAGGCTCCTATGAGCTAGTCAAAACATGGTTTGTATCCTCGCTTTCCCTTGCATGTAAAACTATTTTTAAGGCTTAAAAGAGGGTCTAAACTTGCACTTCGATTTTCTAGCATGTTTTGTTTATATTGCATGCTTGTCTAGTTTCTGTTGAGCCTTGGCTCACGGTGTGAGATAAAATATTTTCAGGTACCAATCACGCACTGATTTGGAGTTACTGGTTGGGAGCAAAAGAGTTATAGTCTTTTCTTTTGTCTTTCTGTTACATGTATGTTGTAACATATTTTTCTGGTGTTGGAAGTATATAGTGTAAGCTTTTGGCGTTGTAGCCTTGTAATGTATGCCATTTGGCGTTTATATACAATGCATGTATGGTTTATTTTGAGAGTGTATTCTCGGGTTGGGTGTATATTTGGTTATTTATGGGTATTTCACGTCGCCCAAATTTGAGGCATGACAACTTGGTATTAGAGTTTTGGGTTCGAATACCTATGAGTCATGGGAAAAGGGTGTATTCTATGTGAGGTTGATTGCATGTGCTTGACTGCATGTGTTCAGATGCTTTGATTACCTAATCGTGTCAGCATGTGAGATGCGTGAATGATGTGTATATGTGAGCATGGGGGTTGAACTGTGGGATCGATTAGTCCTGCCTTTGGGCGTTTGGATTAACAAACTTGGGAGCCAAGTGAGAAACACATTTAGATGACGTGATTTCTAGCAGGGAATCTGAGTAGGTTACCCAGATTGACGAGTCATTCTTGTTGGTTCTCCTCAGTATGTGGGGTTGTCTAGCATGAACCTATGTGCTTATGTGTTAGCATGCTTATGCGGTTTATGCTATATGTTGCATCTTATGTGTTGTTTTTTTTCATATAGACGCGATGTCTGCGAAATGAGGGCGAGGCCGTGGTCAAGGCCGTGGTCGTGCTGTTGGCCAGGGGGATGTTCCTATCCCTAATGTTGGGGATGTAAATGCTCCCCAAGGACCTGTTGACATGGTAGAGTTGGTGCGAGTGCTGGTGGGTTCCATCGGCCAATTGGTTGAGACTGTTAGAGGTGAGACAGGTCGGGAGAGAGGGGGAGTACCTGAGGCGAGGGCTACAGTAGCGATGGATTGGCTGGAGTTGGTGACACGGATCCTAGACACATAGCAGATTGTGGAGGATGAGTTGTGGGTATCTTTTGCTGCCTTTCAGCTGAGGGGTGCCACTCACATATGGTGGAAATATGTCAAGACCATTGCGGGAGATGCATGGGCAGCTTTTACAGGAGTATTTCAGGAGAAATACTTCCCATCTTCGAGAAGAGATTTGTATAAGGAGTTCTACACTCTTACCCAGGGGCTATGAACATCATGCAGTATGAGGCCAGGTTTACGAGCTTGTCTCAATTTGCGTCGGAGTTGGTGAGCATAGATGAACTACGTTCCATGAGGTTTGAGCAGGGTTTGAGGCCGGCGATCAGGGAGCGTGTGGTTGCACCGGGACTTTGGGTATTCACAGAGTTGGTAGAGGCAGCAGCAAGGGTGGAGAACACCATGATTGAGATTTGGGCTTCCAGGGAGGCCAGGACACCGTAGGGTGGCACAGAGGCGCAGACAGGCGGGCGTTCCAATAAGAGGCAGAGGTCTTCTGGTACAAGTTTCCACCCATCTGGGTTACCACAGTAGTTTTCAATACTAGCACCATCAGTGGCTTCATTTGGGAGGCCAGAGCAAAGGGAGTTGATTTGCAATCAGTGCAGGTAGTCGGGGCATCGTGTGTCAGAGTGCCCGCTGCCGAGGCAGTCCTAGGGTTCATGGAGTCAGTCACAGGGGAGGGAACATATTTGCTATGGATGTGGCCAGCACGAAAATATTCGCAGGAATTGTCCCTAGAGGGAGAGTGTGCCGAGTACAGTGGGCACACCAGAGGGTTCGTACGTGCGGGACCGACAGCAGCATCCAGTAGTTCAGACTTCCTAAGCAACGACAGGTGGGGGTGCATCAGTTCAGTCGGTATGACAGCCGACCATTTCGGGTGGAAGAAAGGACAGAGCAGTATTACCCCGAGTATATTCACTTGTAGCTCCTGGTTCTTTGAGGGCATCGGCCGTGCGAGATGATACAGATGCAGATCTTTCTCCATTACAAAGAGGTACTTTCTAGGTTGTAGGCTTTGGGGCCAGTTCTTCATTGCATCCGTTTGGTTATGGATCCCATAGATGGTGTGCTATGTTGAGGCAGTGGCTGGTGATGAAGTGAGGTTGGGGTGAGTTGTAGGTCCCGAGTCCTTGAGATAGTTTGCCATAGTTTAGGATACCTGACCTTATTTGACTATCTTGGAATGGTTTGGCTAACCATCTCTTGTACATGTGTTGACTATGATCACCAGGTTATTTATGTTAACCTTGAGTTGAATTTCGGGGGCAAAATTCCTTTAAAGGGGGTAGAGTTGTGACACACTTACCCGTTTTCTTTTTTTTTTTTGGCGTTTTTGGACACGCGTTACGTGTTTTTATTTGAACATATTTTTACTATTTTTGATGCATGATCGGGCTTAGATAGGCATGCGGGGTACGTTCCAGGGGCCATGGGCCGTTGTGGTGCGAATCTCAAAAATTTTCAAAAAAAGATATTTTGGAGGCCTATAAATATCTGGAGTTAGATATTTTCATAAAGATATTTTCTAAAACTTCTCCAGTGAGTTTTCTATTTCTCTCTGCCTTCTCTCTAAGTTCTCGGGGGCCCGGAGTTCGGTTTCTGACGATCAAACAGCGAATTCCTGCTATTGGCGCAATAGTCTACACAACTACCCGGTCAAAATTTTATTTCGATGAAGCTCGATTTTGCACGTGGACCGAGGCATCGAGTTTTGAACTCACTGAGGTAGGATTCTAAACTTGTATGTTATATAAGGGTGCTATGGGTAATCGGGTGTCTTTTTACCAGTTAGATTGCTGTAGATCTGGGTTTGTTTCAAAGTTGGGTTTTGGGGCTTAAAACCTGCTTTTCGGCAATTTCAGTGGATGGAATTGGGTATCGAGAGTTTCTTTGGAGGTCTTGGTGTTAGGCCTAGACATGTGGATGTTCTCGGGGGTTGATTTGGGGTTTGGAGGCTTCGATTCTAGGTTTGGAGGGCTGAACCTATAGCTTTAAAATGGTTTCTGGGTTCAATCGACTGAACCGTTCGTGGGGCGTTTTGGTGGTTTCCAGTGTGTTGTTCGGTCGACTGCGGGTTGGGTCCAATCAACTGAAGTGCTGGGGTGTGTGATGGTGGTTCGATGGTTGGGTTTTGATTTCCGATTGGTGTCCTATGGTATTTTATTGATTAATTTATTGTAATTAGTCGATTCAAATACCTGTGGATCCCTTTTGGGGTTCGTTTGGTGGTGTCATGGTTTCGAGGGTCGTGTGGTAACCTCGTGTGTTTGTGTTGATGCCATCCTCGAGGATGATGAGTTGTTGAGATGTGGGTGTTTGTTATGTGTTGAGTGTTTGGGCCCGTGGTTCCCTTCGAGAAAGGGTCTTGGGTTGTGAAATCGTGAAGCTTTTGGGTTTTTAATTGGCCTTCGGGCTAGGCTTGATTGTTATAAGTGGCTATGTGCTTTTATAATGGGTTTTATGCATGTTATAACGGTAGTTTATTTATACATGGATTATGTAATGTGATATATATGATTTTTGATAGCGTTATGTATAACGCGGTTTGTGATACATAGTGATAGTACGTGATTTTATGCAGTTAAATCCTAATTAGGTTATGCATAGTTGTTTGAAATGAGATAGATGGTTATGTTAGCTCTAGCTTACGGTGATTACGTTAGGGTTACAGCCATTCGGTTAAACTCTAAGAAGATTACGTTAGGGTTACGACCCTTCGGTTAAAGTCCGTAAGGAAGCGTTTGATAGGGCTACGGTCCATCGGTGAAAATTCGAAAAGATACATGGATTGTATGAATTGCATTATGGGATAGATAAACCAGTTTTCAAATTGTTTTAAGAGTCATGTGAATCAAGATCTAAAAACCACTTTTTAACTGTTTTTAAGGCTCCTGTGAGTGAGTTATAACATGGTTAGTATCCTCGCTTTCCCTTGCATGTAAAAATGTTTTTAAGGCTTGAAAGAGAGTCTAAACTTGCACTTCGATTTTCTAGTATGTTTTTTTTATATTGCATGCTTGTCTAGTTTCTGTTGAGCCTTGGCTCACGGTGTGGGATAAAATATTTTCAGGTACCGATCACGTGCGCTGATTCAGGGTTACTGGTTGGGAGTGGGAGAGTTATAGTCTTCCCTTTTGTCTTTCTGTTACATGTATGTTGCAACATGTTTTTTCAGTGTTGGAACCGTGTAGTGTAAGCTTTTGGCGTTGGAGCCTTGTAATATATGCCATTTGGCGTTTATATACAATGCATGTATGGTTTATTTTGATAATGTATTCTCGGATTGGGTGTATATTTGGTTGTTTATGGGTGTTTTACGTGGTTCAGAGTTTGGGGCGCTTCACATTTTTTGAAGTAAGTTGGTGCTGGATATTAGTGTTATTTTTCAAACTAAACGGGAGACAAAAACACCACGGAAAAAGCCCAAAAGGGGGGCGGCCAGGCGGCGACGGCGCTGGGCAATTTGGCAGCCATCAAAAGCTATTTTTTGACTAATTTTCGTTTTGATTTTTGGACATAAAAAAAGTACTTTTTGAGAGCTATTTTTTAAAAAAATAGCATCAAAACATAGCAGGAAGGGGCGGCAAAAGTCGCCTGAAATTGGCGACAGCACCGGCGGCAGTGCTAGTGGCCGGCAGTGGTGGTGGGTGGTCCAGGCTATTTTGGCTCGACTTTGCTGATATATTTTGATCGTGATATGATATATTTATATATCACAGTGTATCATAGTATCTTGATGCAATCAGGATATAAGAAGGTGATTCAAAAAATAATTATTACAGTTATCTTCAAAATAGTAGACTGAAATTTTTCAGAGTTTTAATTTGATCATAAAAACGAGATATATACATATCTTACATTTATATTCTTATGAACTGCGTAGATGATGTATATCTGTTCTATTTTTTCTGATTTATTTAAATAATTCAAAAAATTCGATTTTAATTAAATATTTTGTAATAAAATAAAATAAAGTTTTTTTTAAATTAATATTTTTTAATTAAATAAAAAAGTTTTAAATATTTTATTTTTTACAGAATATCACGTTTAAGATGATTTTTTTATAAAATCGAATATCTTGAAAAACGTGGAAATTAATTTTGAATTTTGAATTAATTAAATATAAAATATTTAATCTAAATAAATTAATTTTTTTTAAAATGTCTAACTGAAATAAAATAATTGAATGCTTTTAACTACTACCTTAGATGAAAAGCTAAAAAAAAATTTGTGCATTCATCGAATTTTATTTGTTCCGCATTAAAAGACGAAAAAATAATTTGGTAGATCCGAATCTTTAGAATTATGTACACGGAATGATGTTTGATTGTTTTAGATCATGTAGTTTTCAAAATTAATAAATTTATTTTAGTTAAACGGATTTTCATAACTCTAAAAAATATTTTGAAAATCTAAGTGAGAGAAAAAAATTTATTCACAGATAAATCCCGCAGTCTCCATCACCAGTTTGTAGGCGATATAATTAAATTCTGCATGTTGGCAGTAAGGCTTTTCTCCCATCCGATAGATTAATTGTGATATCGTCAGTACAGATCTCTTTTAAGGATAATTCTGAATAATTATTAGTGTGGATCATTTCTCCATTTGAAAGGTTCATTATGAAGAAATTAATTTGGGATTAGGTAGTAGTTAACACTTAACTGTAAATAAATAGTGTCATCTCTATCTGAGTCATTGCTATTATTTACTGTACTGAAGCTATATTAGCTATTTACTTTTAGTTGGCAAGATCAGTTGCCTAGATAGTAAAATTAAAAAGAATTGGCATGTCTGGACAAACGATGGATAGTAGAAGTTCTCCCATTGAGGCATGCTATTCACAAGGTACCAAGCTACTGACAAATTTTTTTTCAAATGGTAGAGGGAGCCAAATTAAAATAAATTCAAAGTATTACTCATCATAATTAATGGTTATTTTTAATTATGTGATTCTCAAGATTAAAATGGCTTTCAATCAACTCGCTTCAATACTAAAAAAAATAAACTTATGGAACCAAACTATGCTGACTGAAAAAAAATGGACATTGTATTAACTGCTGAGCACTATAAATTTGTGTTGACTGAGATATTTTCACCAATAACTGATGTGATGGAGACCAAACAAGAAATCCATGCCCATTAGAAATGGCAGAAAACTGATCAGATAGCTCACTGTTACATTTTGGCTTCCATGTTAAATGCTTTGCAGCATCAGTATTAGTCTATACCCAGTGCCTATGACATGATTATGAACCTCAAAGAAATATTTAGGGATCAAAATCGTGCTGCTAGGTAGGTAGCCATGAAGTTTCTTATGAATACAAACATGGCTGAAGGCACCCTAGATAGGGATCATGTTCTAAAGATGATTAGTCTTCTAAGTGAACTAGAGATTTTAGGAGCTAAAATTTACGGAGAAACCCATGTTGATATCACATTCCAGTCACTGCCTGATAGCTTTAAGCAGTTTTTCCTATACTATACCATAAACAAGCTTAGCTTTTCATTGGTAAAAACTTTTTAAAGAACTTCAAGCAGTCGAGGGTGTTCTTAGGAAGCCAAGTTTTGTGTACGGGGCTGAAAAAGGATCTTCCTCTAAGCCAAAAGGCAAGAAGAAGAAAAAAGTTCAAACACAGAGAGGCACAGGTCCAAAAGCAGTTAAGGGAATAAAAACTAGTGTTATCACTGTAACAAGTTTGGGCATTAGAAAAAGCAGTGTCCGATTTTTCTTAGTAAGAAAAATAAATTAGGTAATTTTTGTTCACTAGTGGTTGAAACATATTTAGCAGTGTTATCTACTAGAATCTATTGTGTAGATACGAGAGTCACTAATCATGTTTATAATTTTATGCAGGGGTCTAAGAAATTAGGCAACTCAGTGATGGAAAAATATACCTGCATATAGGCAATAATACAAGGGTGGTAGCAGTTACAGTAGAAAATGTCACTTTCAGTTTTAGTAGAGATAGGATTTTACTTCTAAAAGATTATCTTTATGTACGTTCAATTAGAAGAAAATTTTAATTTTGATTTTTAGTTTAATAAAGGATAAATATACTGTTCATTTTAATGACTCTGTAGTTGTTTAGAAAAATAAATATTATATTTTTTCTGGTACATTAGTGGATGATCTGAATGTCGTATCTCCTATCTCTAATATACTGTAACTAACTGAATTAAATAACACATTTAATTTACTATATAAGAAAAAGTTTTCTTTTTTGATAAACTAAACGTTTCTTTAGTACTTACGCTTGAGTCATATTAATCTAAAAAGGATAAACAGACTGGTAGAAGATGAACCTTCGAGTTCGTTAGAAGTAGAGGCACCTCCAATCTGTGAATCCTGCTTAAAGGGTAAGATAACCAAGAGGCTCTTTTTGGCTAAAGGCTATAGAGCTAAAGAACCGTTGAAACTGATTCACTCTAATGTGTGTGGTCCTATGACAATCTCAGCTAGAGGTAGCTTTGAATATTTTGTCAGTTTTATTGATGACTGCTCAAGGTATGGATACATTAACTTAATGCACCATAAGTCTAAATACTTTGACAAATTTAAAAAATTCAAGGCGGAGGCAGAGATGCATCTAGGTTAAAGTATCAAATCACTACGATCCGACTGTGGTGAAATTTCCTCTTTAGAGAGTTTAGGGACTACTTGTCATTCGAGAAAATTATATCTCAGTTGACTGCACCGAGCACTCCACAGTAGAATGGTATAGCAGAAAGTAAGAATAAAACTCTTATAAAGATGGTAATGTCCTTGATGAGTTATTCAGGTTTACCTAATTCGTTTTGGGAACTCGCATTAGAGATAGCGGCATACATTCTGAACTTGGTACCTTCTAAGTCTATTTTTTCTACTCCCATAGAATTGTGAACCGAGCGTAAGCCTAGTCTGAGACATATTCGAATTTGGGGGTGTCCAGCACATGTGCTTAAAGGGAACGAGAGTAAGTTGGAACTGAGGATAGAAATCTGTTTCTTTGTGGGATATCCCAAGGGAATGAAAGGTGGTCTATTTTATAATCTTACGGATCAAAAGGTCATTGTTAGAACCAATGCCCAATTCTTGGAAGATAATTATATTATGGTCCAAACGCCCAATAGTAAAATTAATCTAGAAGAAATAAGAGAAAATACCAATAGAACGGAAGAGAAACCCCAAGTCACTGATATCCTATTGCCTCGTCGTAGTGGGAGGATTATCGAAACATGTGCAAATCTTGAACAGGGTGCCGATGCACAGGGTTCAGATTCTGCACAGTGTGTTACTCCTAGTATATAGACACAGATAGTGCCTTATCGTAGTGGAAGGATTGTTCATCAACTGATCGGTATATGTTCTTGGAAGAGTCTTTTGACAAAATCCCGACAGAACTGGATATCGAACCCTGTAACACAATGAAGCACTTTAAGATAAAAATGCAAATCTTTGGAAAAAAGGCTATGAATTCAGAGATAGAATCGATGTATTATAATCAGGTCTAAGAACTTATAGAACCACACGAAGGGATAAAACTCATTAGATGCAAGTGGATCTATAAGAAGAAGAGAGGAGCAGATGGAAATGTTGAAACCTTTAAAACTAGGCTTGTTACAAAAGGGTTCACTCAGAAAGAAGGGATCGATTATGAGAAAACCTTTTCACTGGTATCCATGCTTAAGTCTATTTGGATTCTCTTATCCATTGCTACTCATTTCGATTACAAAATTTGGCAAATGGATGTTAAGGCAGCTTTCCTTAACGAAAGACTTAACGAGTGTATCTATCTGGTACAACCAGACAGTTTCATATCGAATAGCTAGGACCACATGTTGTGCAAGCTTAAAAGATCCATTTATGGACTTAAGTAGGCATCGAGGTCTTGGAATACTCGATCTGATCGATGCATTAAATCTTATGGTTTTGATCAGAGTTCAAATGAGTCATGTGTGTATAAGAAGCGTGATTGAAGCATGGTGATCTTTCTAGTATTTTATGTAGAAGATATCTTGCTCATCGAAAATGATATAGGGGTATTATCTATGGTAAAAGTATAGTTATGTGGACAGTTAAATATGAAGGACTTGGGAGAAGCCAATCATATCCTAGGGATCAAGCTTGTGCGACATCGAAAACAAAGGATGGTTGACTTATCACAAGCAAAGTATATTGATAATATCCTTGCTCATTTTAGCATGCAGGATTCCAAGAAAGGATATCTCCTTTTTAGGTATGGAATCACTCTATTCAAGGATCAGTGTCCTAAGACACCTGATGAGATAGAGAAGATAAATGCGATTCCTTCTGTTTCGGCAATTGGAAGCCTAATGTATGCTATGCTTTGCACTAGACATGACATCTGCTTTGTCGTTGGTATGGTTAGCAGATATCAGTCTAATCGAGGGCAGAAGAATTAAACTATACTAAAGAATATAATTAAGTACCTGAAAAGGATTAAGAATTATATGTTGGTTTACCAGAAAGACAGTCTAGTACCTTTAAGGTACACAGACTCTGATTTTCAGTCAAACAAATATTCTCAGAAGTCTACCTCAAGATATGTATTTACCTTATGAGGTGAAGCTATAAGTTGGAGGTGTACCAAGCAGTCCTACATTGCTGATTTCATCATAGAGACTGAGTACGTGGCAGCTTCTGAAGCAGCCAAGGCGGCCATTTAGCTCAGGAACTTCCTGTTGGATCTAGACGAGGTCCATTTAGTTCAGTCAGCTATTACACTTTATTAAGATAATGGCGAAGCAGTTGAAAATTGGAAGGAATCAAGAGTCCACAAGAAAGAAAAGTACATTAAGCGTAAGTATCACTTGATACGAGAAATTATACAGAGGGGTGATGTTGTTGTGACCAAGATTGTATCAGGAGACAATCTTGCAGATCTTTTTACAAAGAACTTATCGGCTAAGACTTTTGATAGTCATGCAGAGGGCATAGGAGTCAGATGCATGGCAGCATGATTTTGAGTATAAATGAAAAACTGTTAGGGTTGTATACTTAATATCATGGATTTTATTTTAGTTTTAGTATTTAATTTAACTTTAATAAAATTAATTTTTTATATTATGGAGATCTTAATGAGCAATATATGCAATATCATTTCGTTAATGTTACGCATGGATGTCCTTTATTTTGTATAGTATTTAATCTAGTGTGTAAAGTACGACTTACACACAGAAGATCAGATTTTAGGTTCTTATAGAATATAAGTATTTGTTCACAGTTTAGATGAAAATGGACATACCATCGGTACAACTGTAGCACAAAGTTTTAGTGGGCCTGTCTTGGTTACGGAGAATAAATAATAGCGTCGTCTATTGTTCCGACTCTCTGTGCTAGTACACTGTGTATTGAGCGGGACACATTAGGATAATTAATTTTATACTGACTATATAAATTAATTCACAACTCAAGTTTATTATAAGTGTGCTTATGCTCTTAATCCTGAAATAATTATCGATTTGCCTATATTTAATATTTGTTGTTTCGATTCATAAGAGGGTGCGATCTTATATGGGTCTATATTCCCGGTGAGTTGGATAACAGTATTATTTACATGGTGAATATTAATTATTGACGAAATTCACATCTCGAATGATCGGGATTGACGATACCTTCTTAAGGAAGCTTATAAGTTTTGACCGGGTCAAGCCCTGCAGGTGGATTTGATTATCCGACGGTCAAATAAGTTAAGCAGAAGAGTTTAAGGAATTTTAAAGATGCTGATTAAATTAAATTGTTAATAATTAAATTTAATTGGCGAGTATAAAAAATCTTAACATGGGAAGATGAGATAAGCATTTAATAATAGAAGCTCAATGCAAGATGGTCTTGAAATTATGGCTTCGAGTGCAATTACAATTCTTTAGTGGTGTGAACTGTAATTTAGTATTTTATAAAAACTGCAAAAATCGCTGCAAGATTTTCATAATTATAGATACTGCTTTGAGGTATTCATAATTGCAAAAACTGGTGGATAGGTATCTAGGTTACACTAGAAATTTTTGTCATTATTACTCCATAGGTTCCTATTGTAGCCCTACAAATATGCAGGTAGGCTGAACCAAATTCATAACTCGTCTTTAAGACTAAAATTGTTTAGGTTATGCCAATACAAGTTCTCAAAGGATCGTAACCCACACTACGTTCGGAAATCGTATAAGGAAATATAGTATAAGGTCTAACAGAAGTTTCAACTCGAGAATCAAATTCGTAGTTGGAGAGTAGACGAAAAAGGTATTTTTCTAAATTAACTGTGGTGACATGGGTTTTATTTTGATTATTCGATATCAAAAAATTTATCTAGAGCCCATTTTAGCGATTTCCCATCTAGTTATTTTTATCGAAAAATTATTTACAAATATAATAATCTTGGCAGTTTTGCCTCCAATAGCCATTAGGATGTGCTTGATTTTGCATGCTTAAAAAATTTTAAACTTTATTAAATGAGTATCAAAAGTGCCTTTCTAAATGGATTTATTTCTGAGGAAGTTTTTGGAAAACGACCTCCTGACTTTGAAAATCTTGATTTTCCAAGCTATGTTTACAAACTCACTAAGACTCTTTATGGTTTGAAACAAGCACCAAGAGCTTGGTACGAAAGACTTAGTAAATTCTTGATTGAAAATGAGTTTTTAAGAGGAAAAAACATTCTTGTTGTCCATATATATGTAGATGATATTATCTTTGGCTCATCTAATGAAATAAGCATGATGGGAGAAATCAATTACTTCATTTGACTTCAAATCATACAAAAACAAGAAGTAATCTTCTTGAACCAATCTAAGTACACAAGAGATTTGTTGAATAGATTTGATATGCAAAATGCAAAACCAATGGGAACTCCAATGTGCCATTCAACAAAGCTTGACAATGATGAAAATGATAAAGCAGTGGATGAAAAGCAATATAGAGGTACGATTAGTTCCCTACTCTATTTAACTGCTAGTAAGTCTGACATCATGTTTAGTGTATGCTAGATATCAAGCTAATTTTAAAGAATCACATGTGATTTCTGTTAAGCACATCTTTAGAAACATCTTAGGTACACAAAACTTAGGATTATTCTATCCTAGAGAAATAACCTTTGTGTTATTTGGCTATTCTAATGCATACTTTGCCAATTGTAAAATTGATAGGAAGAGTACAAGTGGAACATGTCAACGTTAGGGTTGTATACTAAAAATTATGAATTTTATTTAGTTTTAGTATTTAATTTAATTTAATTTTAATAAAATTATTTTTTTTATTTTATGAGAATCTTAATGAACAATGTATACAATATTATTTCTTTAATGTTATGCACGGTTCTCTTTTATTCTGTACATTATTTAATCTGGTGTGTAGAGTACGACTTGCACACAAAAAATCAGATTATAAGTTCTTGCAGTATAAAAGTTTGGTTCACAATTTAGATAGAAATAGACAAACCATCAGTACGATTGTAGCACAGAGTTTTAGTAGGCCTATCTTGGTTACGGAGAACAGATAATAGCGTTGTCTATTGTTCTGACTCGCTGTGCTAGTACACTTTGTGTGTCACGCCCCAAATTCTGGGCCACGTGAAACACCCATAAACAATCAGATAAAACCCAACCCGAGAATACACTCTCAAAGATAAACCATACATGTATTGTATATAAATGCCAAACGGCTACATTACGGCTCCAACACCCGAAAAATATGTTACAACATACATGTAACAAAATTAACAAAAAGGAATACTACATTCTTTCACCTCCTCCGGCACCTCCAGATCAACCAGCGTGATCGGTACCTAAAGAAAAAAAAATCCCACATCGTGAGACAAAGCTCAGCAGAAACTAGACAAGCATGCAATGTAAACAAAACATGTTAAGAAACCGAAGTACAAGTTTAGACTCTATTTCAAGCCTTGAAAAAAGTTTTCACACACAAACAGGAAGGCGAGGATATAACCATGTTTGACTCACTCACAGGAGCCTAAAAACAGTTGAAAAATAGTTTTTAGATCGCGATTCACACGACTCTTAAAAACAATGTGAAAACTGGTCTATCCGTCCCATAATGCAATACATGCAATCTATGATACATACAATCGGGCCTCACACGCCGCAACCACAGTCCTAACATTGAGATTAAAAGGCCATACAATAAACATGCATTCCTGGGATAAAACCATATACTATGGAGTAAAACCATAGACCAAACCACGGGGTAAAACCGTACACCGTGGGATAAGACCGCACACCACGGGATAAGACCGTAAACCAGACCACAGGGTAAAATCGCATACTTTACCGTAAGCCACGGGATGGAACCGCCGACCACGAATTATACCACGGGATAAAATCGCATGCCATGGGATAATACCGCATACCACGGGATAACACTGCATACTATAGGATAAAACTGAAATTATGGGATAACACTAAACATTCCTATGCATAACCTAATCAGGATTTAGATGCATATTACATACCACATACACCACATGTATGTTCCCGACAGATCCATCACAACCATGCCTAATAAACTCTGAGTTCTTTTGCATGCAACCACGATACACATAAGATATCATGCCATGTAATCCACTTACATAAATAAACAGTTATAAATGCACTTAACCATATAACCTGACTAGACATCACAAGCCACATACCCATCATTCGATACCCGAACAACCCGTCCACAAATTGGGACCCGTCCACACACGGGGACAACCAACACCTAACCCGAAGGCCAATACCTGAAACCTCTCACAGATCGATTCTCACCAGAACCCCACCTTAAACCATACCACGAACCCACACATCGCGCACATAACCAGCACTCACACAACCATGCCACAAACCCTGAACCAACCATGCGCGTCACACCCGAGGACGACATCACATAAACACCCGGGCCACCACACGACCAACTGAACTGAGGTACAACAAACTCCCATCTCCATGATTTCAATCAATAGAACCCCATAATTCCATTGACTAAGCACCACTAGAGGAAGGCCAATCACCAACACGACACCCAAAGGAATCCACAGGTATTTCAATTGACCAATTCCCATAAATTAATCAATTGAATACCGTAGTACGCCAATCGAAAATCAAAACCCAACCACCAAACAGCCCAGAATTCATTCGACTGGACTCAACCCCTAGTCGACTGAAAAACCCACTGGAAATAGCTAAAACGCCTAGAAGCACTATCCAGTCGACTGACCCTCGAGGTCCAGTCAACTGAACCTAGGGAACACCAATCCAGTCGACTGAACCTATGAGTTCAGTTGATTGAACTCAAGAACACATGATCCAGTCAACTGAACTCATAGTTCAGTCGACTGAACCAGCCTAGAAACCATTTTTAAGATACGAGTTCAGCCCTCCAAACCTCGAATCGAAGCCTCCAAACTCCAAAACAACACCCGTGAACATGCACGCCTAGGCCTAACACCAAGACCTCAAAAGAAACTCTCGGCACCCGATTCCATCCACAGAAATCGACAAAAATCTGATTTTTAACCCAAAAAATTTAACTTTACAGAAAATCAGATCTACAACAATCCGACCAGTAAAAAGACACCCGATTACCCATAGCACCCTTATAACATATACAGGTCTAGAATCCTACCTCAGTGAGTTTAAAACTCGATGCTTCGATCCACGTGCAGAACTGAGCTTCGCTAGAATCAAATTCTGATCGGTTGGTTGTGTAGCTCATGATGCCAATGCCAAGGATCTGCTGTTGGATCGTTGAAAATTGAGCCCCGGGCCCTCGAGAACATAGAGAGAAGGCAGAGAGAAAAACGAAAAACTTAAGAGTTAATTTTTAAAAAATATCTTTTGAAAATATCTAACTCCAGATATTTATAGGCCTCCAAAATATTTTTTTTTAAAAATTTTTGAGATTCGTTCCACAATGGACCACGGCCCCGGGAATTTATCCCGTATGCATATCTAAGCCGGATCATGCATCAAAAGCAATAAAACCATGCTCAAATGGATACACGTAACGCGCGTCCAAAAACGCAAAAAAAAAACGGATCAGGGTCTCACATTGTGTGTATTGAACAGGATCACATTGAGAAAATTAATTTTATACTGGCTATATAAATTAATTCACACCCCAATATTATAATGAGTGCTTATACTCTTAGTCTCAAAATAATCATTATTTGCGTATATTTAATTTTCGTTGTTTTGATTTATTAGAGGGTGCGATTTTTTATGGGTCTATAGTCCTGGTGAGTTAGATAGCGGTATTAAATATATTGTGATTATTAATTATAAACGAAATTCACGTCCCGATTGTTCAGGATTCACAATACCCCCCCCTTAAGGAAGCTTATAAGTTTCAACTTGACCAAACCTTGTAGGTTGATTTAATTATCTGGCAGTCAAATAAATTAAACAGAAGGGCTTAGAAATTTTAAAAATGCCAATTAAATTAAATTATTAGTAATTAAATTTAATTGGCGAGTATCGAGAATCTTAACGTGAAGAGATGAGTTAAGCATTTAATAGCAGGTGCTTAAACCAAATTTGTCTTGAGATTATAACTAAGAGTGTAGTTATAGTTCTTTAGTGGTGTGAACTGTAATATAGTATTTTATGAAAATTATAGAAACTGCTGCAAGATTTTCATAATTACAGAAATTGCTATGAGATTTACAAATTTACGAAAATCACTGATGAGTATCTGGATTACACTAGAAGTCTATGTCATAATTACTTCACAAGTCCCTGGTGTAGCACTATAAATATGCGAGTAGGCTGAACCAAAATCATAAGTTTTCTTTCAAGACTAAGGTTGTCTAGGTTTTGCGATTTTAGTTCTCGGAGGATTGTAGCCAACAGTACGATCGAAAATCGCATCGAAAATATAGTAAAAGGTCTTACTGGAGCTTCAACTCGAGAAATCAAGGTTTATAGTTGGAGAATCAACCAAAAGGTATTCATCTGAATTAACTGTGGTGGCACGGGTTATTTTTATCGTTCAACATCAAAAAGATTTTATTTGGAGCTTATTTTGATGATTACCTGTCTAGTTTTTATTTTTCTAAAAATTGTTTACAAATCAATGATCATGGCAGTTTGCCTCCAACAGTCAATTTCTAGGACACTGTCTCATATCATGGTTTAGCAAGAAATATAACTTAGTAGCCTTATCTACAACAGAGACTGAGTACATTGTAGCTGGTAGCTGTTGTGCACAGGTTCTTTGGATGAAACAATAACTAGAAGACTATGGTGTATATCTAGATCATATTCCTATTAAATATGATAACACTAGTGCCATCAATATATTCAAGAATCCTATACAACACTCTAGAACAAAAATTTTGTTATATCAAAAGAGAACTTGGTATGCAATGTGCTCCAAATTGATGCTGAAAATGCCATACTAACCATACTTGTTCAGTGTATGATAAATGCTTTTCATGCTTTATTTTAATGTGTGAAAGTGTCAACTTTATGATAAAAAGGGTTAATACGTGTAAAAGAGTTAACTCAAAAACTATATAATATCGACACATTTTGTTAAACGTGTTGACCTCGACTATATAGTATCGACTCGATTCGATTATCTTGGTCGCGGTAAAATTTGGGTGGATTCATTCTGTTAAGAATGTCGACTCAATGAACCAAAAGTGTCGACACAATTTCCATTTTTATACACCCCCGTGTGCCGTGAAAAGTGTTGACTCAATTGAGATTTGTGTCGACACAATTCATAGAGTTTATATATAGGCAATTTCCCCCTTTTTCATTCGTGCTCAAAAAGTTTCATATCCTATCATCTCTTCGTCTCCCTCCTTCTCTTTGTTCCAATCGAACCCTAGAGTATTCTCCGCCTCCTTCCTCTCTCTTCGTCTCTTTTACTTTCTCTCTCACCATTAATGCCTCCAAAGACCATGGGCAAGGGAAGTAAATGCCCTGCTGAAGGACATCGAGCCCTAGGTCTACGAAGAAGAAGAAATCATAGACAACGGCGGCGATGATACCAACGGCAGACATGGAAATGGCAGCCTCCCTCAAATTCCAGTTCTCAAAGTACAAGAATTTATACTTCGCGTCTTTTGTAACTCGTAAGGTAATCCCTGGTCGTTCTGTAGATTTCCAATTTTTTGATTCTATAGAAATAAAATTCTCTAATTGGTTCATCGACCTCGGTTGGATGAACTTGATTCAAGTCCGTGACCATCACTACCACACTCTTATCAAACTTTTTTATATGCATTTTAAAATCACTAACATCCCTGACAATACCATCACCCACTTGGGTGAATGGTGTGGACATCAAGTTAACCTCTAATATTCAGAATGAGATCCTCGGTCTCTTTGAGGGTCGATTATTTGTTCTCAGCAACAAGAAAAAGAGAACCATTGAAGGTTTCTCCTTTTATGATGCATTGAAATAAATTTTCGAACTCAAAGTGGTTGACCCTTCCAAGCCTCTTGAGGCCAACTCACTCAAACCTGAGATGCGTATTTTGCATCATTTTGTGAATCACATCTTTTTACCTCAATCTGTAAAGTTTGGAGACGTTACCTTCATACACATTTTTATCATATGGTGCATTCTTGAAGGAAAGAAACTTAACCTTGGCTATCTATTTATTTCATATATGCTTCAATCCCATTCTAAATCCAATTCTTCCCTTTCCCATGGAATGTTCTTAACCAAAGTCTTTCGTCATTTTGGTGTTGACTTAACCACAGTCAAAGGGATTCCTTTTTCAAAACATGATTTGTTTAGTAAGTTCACCTTAAAGCATGTGCAAGTTTCAAAAGTCGATGCTAATTGAACTACATATCATGGTACTCCTTCCGTAAATAGAACTCATCTTTCCCTCTCCTTTAGTTGTGCCCTCTCCCCTATCCCTTCTGATGCATCTTCTCCTGTTCCACCCCACACCGGATTTGATATTCCTGGTCCCTCCTCCTCCTATGTTCCACCCCACACCAGATTTACTTCTGCCTCTACTCTACCCGTTGGTCCTTCCTCCTAACAAGTTGTTGAGTTAGTCACCCTTACTCAGGGGTTAACTTCTTCTATGGCATCACTTCAGTTAAAAAGTGTCCTCCATTTTTGAAAATGTCATCAACCTTGAGAAAACCACACACATTTTGAGAATGGAAGTAGATAGTGCTTATAACGCTGGCAGGTCACTTAGCATGAAGATGAAGCGCAGCATTGAAGCAATTATCAAGGCCAACCTTGACATTATGGACTAAGTAAGAAAGAGTATGATGAAGGTGTCGTCATTACTGTCCAGCAAAACTCCAAGAAAGTGGAAGAACACCTCAAGTGGATCAAGGATGCATGGGCCAAACAATTTAAGCCTAAGGAAACCAAAGAAGAAAAAGCTGCTCATCTAAGACATGAAGCAGACTTGGCTTTGTCAGCCACCTTTGCAGCCATGGCAGAACAGGAGAAAAAAGCTGAAAGGGAAGCCTCCTTAAAGGAAAAGGCTTATGAAAGGAAGACAAAGCAAGAAGAGACAAAATTGTTTAAGAAGTTTATAGACGAACCTTGATGAAGGATCCTTTGATGATTCCAAAAGGGGAGAAGAAAGAGAAAACAGGGAAGAAGAAGATCAAGATGTTTCAAGATGCTATTAAGTTATTTTTGTTGTTTTCGTTAAAGGAGAAGATGTAACTTTAAAACATACATTTTTTTCTGTTTAATTTTTTTTATGAATGTGATAGATGAGAAACTTAGTTGTTTAACTATTTTTGAAGCATTAATGGATGAATGGATGTCGGGTTTTCTAGAACTTGAACATATTGTCTGCATGAAATAGATGACTGTTGTGTTATTATCCTGTAATTGTTTTTTAATGCCAAGTGTTGTTTACCATATTGAGATTGGGATTATGTGATGCTTAGGATTTGTAAACTATTACACATGTATGTTGTTCAAATTGCTATGCTGAGCTTATTGGACACTTGAACACTTTGATTTGATCTGATGCACAGTCATAATGAATTCAAAATGCTTCTATTGATATTGCAATTATATTGAAAATAGATATTACATTATTATTGAATGCTATATTGCTATGATTTCTTAATTTGATTAAGGCATAGATATAAGGGGAGAATACTTGTTAAAAATCATTTTAATGTGTTTTATAGAAAATGTTGTAATAATTAAAAAAGGAGAGATTGTTAGTCCAAGGGCTTGTTAATTAGATTTTGATGATTTTAATAATTTATTTTCTAAATTAAATTAATTTAAAAAGATTATATTTATTTGTTTTCAAAAAAGTGTTGATACTACGTGACAAATGAATCGACACCTTATGCTATTTGTGCTAATACTTTGCATCAAATAGGATGATACTTAGTGTTCCTACGAAGAACATTTTGTGTTGACACTAATTGATAATTGGGTCAACACCATAAGGCAAAGCACGCTTTAAATTCTCAAGTGTGTCGACACAAATGAAATTTAGGGTCGACACTTTAACTACTTTGCATAAGATATTTCAGGAACTTAGATGAGTACACACCTTCAGTATTGGACAGAGATTCATTTTGAGTTGACATCAAAGTATTTTGAGTCGACACCAAATGATCTTTTAGGTTTCAGATTTTGGGTTTTTTGGGTCGACACCAAACTCACATGAGTTGACACCAAAACACCATTCGGAAAACAAAATGAGTCGACACTAAAGAAAAATGGGTCGACACCAGAGTTACAAGACATTTCTTAATTCCAAGTAAGAAAGCGTCGACACCTAAGCTTTCTCAGTAGACACAAATGTTCCTTTTGAAAATAAGAAATTTTAGGTCGACACGAAACGAAGATGAGTCGACACTAAAACAACTGAGACTGTCTACGATTTTCTGAGTCGACACCAAACGAAGATGACTTGACTCTAAAGGTCCCAAGGTTGACTGTAACATAATGAGTTGACACCACAACGATTTTGAGTCGACACCAAAGTTCCAGTAGCTATTTTGATAAAATGGGTCGACACCAATTAAGTTATAAGTCGACACCAAAGTCTGACCAGAAAAACTGAAAAAATGTATGAGGTCGATACAAAATGTTTCACGAGTCAACACCACTGTGTGGATGAGGAGAATATAAAAATTAGGTCAACACCAACGAAGAACTGAGTCTACACGATCACTTGAAAAATCCAGCCCTAGGTATTTTGTGTCGACACAAAAAGACTTTGAGTTTACACCTGCGATATTTTAAATCTCGCGCTGGTTCTAATGGCTTGATTTTAGAGCAGTAATTGCCTCCACCAATCTATTTAGGGATTTTGGTATTGGAGATAAACCGAGCTACAAATCCCTTCAAAAGGTCTCTCCATTTCATTATCGACTGAGGATAGAGCTAATCAAACCATCTCAGTCTTGCTTCACCTAAGCTGAAAGGGAAGACTTTGCATAGGAGGGCGTCGCTCCCACTCCACAAGGTCCTCATCTGTCTATAATGGCTTATGTGGAAGTTCATATCTGAACGTCCATCATAGGAGTTAAATCTCAGCAAAGTGAAGCTCCTGGCTAGCTCGGTCATCTCAACATTTTTGGCAAACAGGGAGGATGTCAACAAATCCTGGTAGCTCGGCACTAAGGTGTCAGGGTTGTATACTAAAAATCATGAATTTTATGTAGTTTTAGTATTTAATTAAATTTTAATAAAATTATTTTTCTATTTTATGAGAATCTCAATGGGTAATGTATGCAATATCATTTCTTCAAATGTATGCATGGATACCCTTTATTCTGTACATTATTTAATTTGGTACGTAGAGTACGTCTTGCACACAGAAGACCAAATTATAGACCCTTGCAAAATATAAATTTTTGTCCACATTTTAGATAAAATTAGACAAACTCTCGTTACGACTGTAGCACGGAGTTTTAGTAGACCTGTCTTGGTTACGGGGAACAAATAATAGTGTTATCTATTGTTCTGACTCTCTATGCTAGTACACTTTGTGTGTATTGAATAGGACCACATTTGGGTAATTAATTTTATACTAACTATATAAATTAATTCACACTCCAAGATTATTACGACTGTTTATTCTTTTAATTCCTAAATAATTATTATTTGTGTATATGTAATATTTGTTGTTTTGATTTATTAGAAGGTGCGATCTTTAATGGGTTAATAATCCCGATGAGTTGAGTAGCGGTATTAATTATATGTTGAATATTAATTATATGTTGAATATTAATTATTGAAGGAATTCACGTCCCAATTGTTCGAGATTGACGATATCCCTTAAGGAAGCTTATAAATTTTAATCGGGCCAAGCCCTACAAGTGAATTTAATTATCTTGTAGTCAAAAAAGTTAAGTGGGAGGGCTTCAGAAATTTTAAATATGCTGATTAAATTAAATTATCAGTAATTAAATTTAATTAGCGGATAACGAAAATCTTAATGTGGGAGATAAGTTAAGCATTTAATAACAGGAGCTCAATACAATTAGGTTTTGAGATTATGGCTAGAAGTGCAGTTATAGTTTTTTAGTGGTATGAACTATAATTTAGTAATTTATGAAAAAATTATAGAAATCGATGCATAGTTTTCATAATTAAAGAAACCGCTGAGAGGTTTGAATATTTATAGAAACTGCTGGAAAAGTATCGGGGTCACACTAGAAGTCTATGTTATAATTACTCCATAAATTTTTGTTGTAGCTTATAAATATGCGGATCGGCTGAACTAAATTCATAAGTTGTCTTTTAAGACTAAGGTCGTCCAAGTTTTGCTGGTACCAGTTCTCGAAGAATCTTAGCCCACATTGCGTTTGAGAATCGCATCGAGAATACAGTAGAAAGTCTGTCCAGAGCTTCAATTTGGAGAATCAAAGTTCGTAGTTGAAGAAATGAGCAAAAGCTATTCATCTAAATTAACTGTGGTGGCACAGGTTTTATTTTGGTCGTTTGACATCAAAAAAATTTATCTGGAGTCTATTTGGGCGATTGCCCGTCATATTTTTTTAATCGAAAAATTATATTCAAATCAATGATCTTTGGCAGTTTGCCTCCAACAATTGGTATCAGAGCCGTTTTGTTTCTATTTATAGTTAATCGTGGGGCCAGATAGATTAAGAACTGTGTTAACTTTATTTTGCAGGCGTTCTATGTAAGACCCGACCCTTTTTGTATATATATATATATATACGTGCTCAACATGTTCCTTTTCGATATGCGTTCTCCATCTATGTATGAGTTATGCTTTAATGTCGTAGAATAACATGTACGTACGTGTTTTATGCTTTCTTGGGACCCGTTTAAATGTTTTTCTTTTGGAATTGAGGTCCAATCGACTAACCTATGAGGTCCAGTCGACTGACCTGGCCTAGGGGGTGTTTTGAGGTTGGGCAGCAAGTTTTCAGTCAACTTGAGGCATATTCCCAGTCGACTGACCTTGGTTTGGGCTAGTTTTGTGCTTTTCCAGAAGCATTCTAGTCGACTGGACTCCTGGCATACCTGGGTCTATAAATATCTAACTTTGTTTAGATATTTTGAAAAGTTTGCTTCAAGGCTAAGTTTTCTTTTTCTCCTCCTTCTCTATAGATTTTTGAGGGTACGAGGTTTAGTTTTTGACGAACCGTTAGTGGATCCTTGCTATCCATGTTGTGAGCTTCGCTTTCATCCGGGTAAAATCTCATTTTGAAGAAGTTTATTTTTGTGCGTAGATCGAGACATCGAGTTTTTGACTCTTTAAGGTAGGATTCTAGATCCTACTGTTGTTAAAGGGTGTTTCATGTAATTTATATGTTTTCACCGGTTGAATTTATGTGAAAATGCTTCAAATGTCATATTTATGTTTAAACCTTATTTTTTGGATGAAAAGAATGTTTTTTGCTTCTCTTGGTTTATTACATCGTATGGCTTGTGGATGTATTATTTTCAAAGTTGGTTTTAAAAATGGTGATTTTTGTGAAAATCTCGGCGCTTGGTGTTTTGGAGGTTTGGAGCTAACCCTCGGGATTAAGTCTCAGTTTTGGAACATTTGGTTAAAAATGGGGAAAATATTTTGGAAATGTCTTTGTTTGATCTCCGTGTTGATGGATGGATCTTTATACATGTTTAATGTATAATCTATAGAAATTTTTTCGTAATTGAGCTACGGGTCGGTTTTTAGATGATTCTCTAGATGTACTAGGAAAGCGGGTATTTGGCATGAGTTGCCCTCAGCGGAAGTCCAAAAATGTGCACATAGTAGGTGCTTTGTACCTTCGAGTTAGTCCCCGTAAACTAAGCAATTGGGTTCTTTGTACCTTTGAGTTTCGGGCCCATAAATTAAGTAGTTACGTTGTGCTGACTCCGTATAGAACTTGTCATTCTTCTTGTTTCTCGGTTGTACGATCCGAGATGGAACAACGTACGTTTTGGTTACTATTTTGTTAACTGTAAAACGTTGCTTGCATTAGTTTTAATGTTGATTTGTCTGTGGTTGAGTTAGGTCCCACCATATGATTGCACATCCTGCTTATAGCTTTATAGTCTATTTCTATTGGGCTTCAGCCAAAATGTGGGACTTGTTAAAACTTTTTCAAGAAATGAGGGTGATGATCATGAGGAGTTGATCTAGCGGTGCCCACAGTGGCGGAAGACTTTATTAGTTTTCTTTTTTGTATGCCTGTTCTGAAGGAGTGTTTTGTACGCCTCAGGGCGATATATTATACATGTTGAAACTGGATGTTTTCTGTTTATGAGAGCTACTTTTTGGGTATTCTTTAATTTTAACAGGTTAATTTGAATGTATGAAAATTTATTTTTCATAAAATTGGTGTTTGGTAGATTTTCACGTAACCTTGGATTTTGGGGCGTGATAACTTGGTATCAAAGCTCTGGGTTCAAATACTTAAGAGTCATGGGAAGAGGGTTTATCACCTGATGAGGTTGATTGCGTATGCTTGCTTTGATGTGTTTAAATGTTTTTATGACATGCTGATAGCTTGTTAAGCATGATAATTGGTGTACATATGGGTATGGAGGTTGGGTCTTGGGATGAATTAGTCTTGCCTTCGGGCGCTTGGATTAACAAATTTGGAAACCAAGGTAGAAACACGTTTGGTCGACATGTTTTCTAGCAAGGAATCTAAATAGGTTATCCAAATTGATGCGTCCGTCTTGTTGGCTCTCCTCGGTGTGTGAGACGTGTTTACAGAGTCTTAAGTGGCTATGTGTTAGCATGTTTATGAATGTTATGCTTTTATGGTAATAACAGCATGTTATAGGAAAGCTTACCCTGTTATCTTTCTTTTATTTATAGAACAATGTCCACGCGAGGAGGACGGGGATGTGGTCATGGCTGAGGTCGTGCGTATGCCCAGGTTCTGCAAGAAGGGAACGTTCCTGCCCCACAGGAACAAGTGGGTGGTGCTGACATGGTACTGGAGATGCTTGCCACTATGAGAGCTATGGTTGAGGCGGCCAAGGCTGGAGTGAGGGCGCCTGAGCCAAACGCCTCTGTGGCTATGAGGAAATTTCAGCGGTTGGATCCTCCGACCTTTTCTGGGGAGCTGGACTCCAAAGTTTCTACTAAGTGGTTGGAAATGACCACGACGATCGTTGATACTCTAGATATTGAGGAGGATACTTTGCAGGTGAAGTTGGCAGCATTCCAGCTACGAGAAGATGCGATGGAGTGGTGAAAGTTTGCCAAGACCACGGTGGATGATACGTGGGCTGCGTTTACGAGAGTTTTCTTGGAGAAGTATTTCCCGAGACCTTCGAGGGACACATTCTGAGAAGAGTTCCTCTCCCTTGTTTAGGGAAACCTTACTGTGGTCCAGTATGAGGCCAAGTTCACGAATCTGTCACGATTCGCAGCTGAGATGGTATCTACAAAGGAATTGCACACTGGGTGGTTTGAGAGGGGCCTTCAACCGGTTATCTAGGATAGAATTGTAGCTCTGGGTTTTGATGTGTACATCACACTAGTAGAAGCCGCCATCTGAGTAGAGAACTCACTGGCAGAGAGCCAACAGAGTGATGGAGGTACGCAGCTTTAAAGGCGTAGGAACAAGCACCGAAGGTGCTCAGGTCCGAGTGCTCATTTTGTTGAATCATATTAGCCACAGTTATCCACGCCTGCACTTTCAGTGACCTCGACAGGAAGGCCAGAGCAGAGAAAGCCTATCTGTTATCGATGTGGACAGTCGGCGCATCCTTCGCCGGAGTGCCCGCAGAAGGGCCAGGGCCATGTCCAAAGTTCTGCGCCTGACAGTCACAGGCGAGAGACCCACCAGTCTGCTTTGAGTGTGGTCAACACGGACACATTCGTAGATTATATCCCTAAAGAGGGAGTGTCTAGGGTGAGATGAGAGCACCAGCTATTCCATCTGCACAGAGACGACAAGCTTCTCAATAACCTAGGGCTCAGACGTTTAGGTTTTGCAGAAGGAGGTCCCTTAGCACAATCTATGAGGCAGCCGTCGACTCAGGGTTATGGTGGGCAGACTAAAACACCTCAGCCCAGAGCTTATGTTCTTGTTGAACCCTGTGCTTCCAAAATAGTGGTTTCACTCAAAGCTACAGCTACTCCAGTCATGATTAGAGGTACTCTTCTAGTCTTTAGATTATGGGCCAGTGTTCTTATCGACACGAGAGCATCACATTCCTTTATCTCATATGCTTTTGCATCTGCATTGGGGTTGGAGGCAGACTCATTAGGTAGTGCATTGAGTGTAGAGACCCTAGTCAGTGGGAATGTGGTGTTAAGTAGAGTTTGCAGATCTTGTGAGTTAGGAGTCACCGGTCGTTGTTTAGACTTTGATTTTATCATTCTAGACATGACCACGTTTGATGTCATCCTAAGGATGGATTGGTCAACTACCTACCGTGCCTTTATAGATTGTGAGTGACGAAAAGTGTCGATCTGTACGCAAGAGGGTGACTGCTTTTACTTTGTGGGTGATCGGGATGAGGGATTGGCGTCTATGCCCGGTGCTGCTCGGGTTCAAGGGAACTTGGGTTTCCTCTTTTTTTCTCTCAGGTTGGATGAGGCTGTTGGGGTTCGAGAGGAGTTACCTCTTTTGGTTTGCGACTATCTAGATGTTTTTCTTGACGATCTGTTTGAGTTTCCACCGAGCCGTGATGTGGAGTTCTCCATTGATCTTGTTCTAGGAGCTGCTCATATCTCTATGTCATCTTATCGCTTTGCACCGGCTGAGTTGCGAGAACTCAAGGTGCAGTTGCAGGAGTTTCATGATAAGGGGTTTGTATGGCCGAGTATGTCATCATGGGGAGCTCCATCTCTTTTCGTAAAGAAGAAGGATGGGCCCTTGATATTGTACATAGACTACAGGAAGCCGAACCAGGTGACGGTGAAGAATAAGTATTCTATGCTGAGGATTGACGACTTATTTGATCAGTTGAAAGGGTCGCGCTGCTTCTCAAAGATTGACTTGAGGTCAGGGTATCACCAGTTGAGGATTAGGGATGAGAACATAGTGAAGACTGCTTTTCGAACTCGTTATGGTCACTTCGAGTTTCTGGTTATGCCATTCGGCTTGACGATTGCTCTTGTGACATTTATGGGTTTGATGAACTATATCTTCCACCCTTATCTAGACAGTTTTGTGATCGTGCTCGTGGATGATATCCTTATTTATTCACCCACGAGGAGCATCTGCATGTTGTCCTACAACTTCTGAGAGAGCATCGCTTGTATGCGAAGTTAGATAAGTGCGAGTTTTGGATGTCAGAGGTGAGATTCCTTTGACACGTGGGGTCGAACGTCGAAGACTGATGCTGTGATGGATTGGTAGTGACCGAAGAATGTCTTTGAGATTCACAATTTTTTGGGTCTGGCAGGTTATTATCGGAGGTTTGTGAAAAACTTTTCTAGGCTTGCAGCCCCGATAATGCGTCTTACGCAAAAGGAAGTCACGTTTCTATGGAGTGAGTCTTGTGAGTCAGCTTTTCAAGAGCTGAAAAGGAGATTGACCAGTGCACCTATGCTGATTATTCCAGATAGAAGTTTGGGGTATACAGTGTACTACGACGCGCCGCATAATGGTTTGGGCTGTGTTTTGATGCAGAGAGGTAGGGTTGTGGCATATGGATCACGACAATTAAAGACACACGAGAAGAACTACCCCACACATGATCTAGAGTTGGCATCCGTAGTCTTCACCTTGAAGATATGGCATCACTATCTTTATGGTGTGCACTTCGAGGTTTTCTTTGATCACAAGAGCTTAAAATACTTATTCTCATAGAAAGACTTGAATCTTTGCCAATGATGATGGATGGAGTTGTTAGAGGACTACGACTTTGATATTTATAGTACCACCCAGGAAAGGCAAACGTTGTAGCCGACGCACTCAGTAGGAGATCACATGGTTCGTTAGCTTCTGTAGCTATAAGAGAATGGGATATGCTTGGAGATGTTGGGGAGTTTAATCTGTGTCTCGGGGAGACAAAGAGAGGTGCAACTTTGTTTTCAGTAGCTTCACAACCTGCATTAGTTGCACACGTGTTAGAGGCTCAGTGAACCGATCAGGAGGCTTAGATGATACGAGATCGTATTGCCAGTGGAAAGGACACTACAGGATGGGTGGTAGGCATAGATAAAAGTTTGAGGTTGATAGGGAGATTATTTGTGCCGGAGTAGTGTCGTGCTGAGGTGCTACATGATTTTCATCATTCACGTCTTGCAGTGCATCCAGGAGGCACGAAGATGTACCACGATTTGCGCCGTCAATTCTGATGGTCGAAAATGAAGAGGGACGTGATCCGGTTCATTTCTCAGCGCCTTACTTGTCAGCAGGTGAAAGTGGAACACCAGAGACAGGCAGGATTGTTACAGCTGTTGCCTATATCTAAGTGGAAGTGGGAGAATGTCACGATGGATTTTGTATCAGGACTTTCTCAATCACCGAAGGGACATGATGCTGTTTGGGTTGTGGTTGATAGGTTGACGAAGTCGGCACACTTCCTTCCCATTCATGTGAAGGATTCGGTGGATAGATTGGGTTGGTTGTATGTGCATGAGATAGTCTGACTACATGGAGTACCTATGATTATCGTTTTTGATTGAGACCCGTGCTTTACATCACACTTTTGACAAAGTCTTCAGGTGGCTTTGGGGATGTGCTTGACCTTTAGTACAGCTTTTCACCCACAGATAAACAGTCAGTTTGGGAGGACCATCCAGATTTTAGAGGACATGTTGAGAGCCTGTGTGCTTGATTTTTGGGGTTCTTGGGAGGATCATCTATCGTTGGCAGAGATTGCATACAACAACAGCTATCAGTCCAGTATTAGGATGGCACAATATGAGGCTTTGTATAGTAGACCATGTAGATCGCCTGTTTGTTGGACAGATGTGGGAGAGACCATTGTTTTGGGACCCGACTTAGTACGGGAGACGATGGAGAATATTGCCGTGATTTGTCAGTGTCTGGTAACAGCTCAGAGTCACCAGAAGAGTTATGCAGATCAGCGAAAGAGACCGTTGGAGTTTGCAATGGGGGATCATTTGTTCCTGAAGGTCTCGCCACGTAGGGGTTTGATGAGGTTTGGTCGTAGCAAGAAGCTATCATCGCGTTTCATCAGACCTTTTGAGATCCTTGACAAGATTGGAGAGGTAGCATACTGCTTGGCCTTACCACCTCAGTTGGCATATGTGCATAATGTGTTTCATATTTCCATGATGCAAAAGTACAAGCCTGACCCATCACATATACTGGATTGGGCTGAGTTACAGATCGATGAGCATATCACGTATTAGAAACACCCGATGAAGATTCTGGATACGAAGGAACAACTGCTACGGGGGAGAACTATCACGTATGTCAAGGTCCTTTGGCTTCATCACGGGGTTAAAAAAGTGACTTGGGAGCTTGAGTCTGGAATGTGTACTAGATACTCAGAGTTGTTCACCTTGTAGCCTTGTTGTGAATTCTAGGGGTAAAATTCATTAAGGGGGGAGAGCTGTAAGACCCGTCCCAAATCTTATATATATATA
>JAOTRH010440520.1:0-33028 GCA_034768845.1 Heliamphora exappendiculata
AATAGTCCTAATCAATATCACTTTTGAAATTTCATAGAGAAAAAAACTCAACCATAAGACCATCCTAATTAGATGGAGGAAACTACTCTTATTGAAAAACTCGAATGAGCGCGTTTCTAAAATTCACTAATAAAAAGATTTAGATTTTTATAGTAAATGGGTGTATCCCATCCACTATAAAATCTAGTGATGACTTTATTTTAAAATCAACTAAACAATGGGACAAAAAAATTGATGAAATAGGTTGGAATAGCATTAGCAAGGCTATCAATACCATTGTTAGCAGTGTCACACCTGAAGAATTCAGATGAATCTGTACATATGACATAGCCAAAGAAGCATGAGATATCCTTAAAATCACTCATGAAGGCACTTCAATAGTTAAAATTTCAAAACTTAAAACTCACTACAATTTTGAAACCTTGAGAATGAGAGAAAGTGATAACTTTGATGAATTTTATGCAAAACTGAGTGATATAGTTAATTTTAGTTTTATACTTTGAGAAAAAATTCAACAATCTCATATTGTTCAAAAAATCTTACGGTCATTATCTGAACGATTTCAATCAAAAGTTATCACTATTTTAGATATTAAGGCTATTGATCTCTTAAAGTGAAACACTTAGTTAGAGACCTTCAGACTTATGAGTTGAGTCTATATCAACCTAAGAGATCTGAAAGTATTATCCTAAATGGTCAAAGTTTGACATAAAATCTATTGATGATGACATGAATTTTGACAATGAATTTATGGCTTCTATTATGAAAAAATTCAAAACAACTATTTTAAATAAAAAATCTAACTTCGAGGACAAGTTTGGAAAATTTGGTGATAAGAGTAAGAATGTCGTTAAATATGAAAACAAAGTTGCAAAAACTTAAAATCAAACTATACATAGTTTTGAATGCCAAATGTATGGTCATATTACCGAGGATTGTTTAAATAAACAGAAAAAGAAAGAAAAATTGTTCACTAGATGACAATGAATCTAATGATGATGAAACTGACTTCGAATATGATAATGAAAAGTGCAATTTTTATTGCTTTTATTGCCTCAGTCGATTTATCTAAATCTAAATTCTCTAATCAAGAATCTATTGAATCCCAAAATGACTATGGTAAAAAGAATTCAAATTCAAATGAAGGCAATGGAAAGAGTCTTCAGTGGGATTATAACAAATTGTATTAATAAAGTCACAAAATGTTAAAAATCATTAACAAGTTGTCACTGAAAAGTGCAATTTTTAGAAAAAGAAAATAAAAGCCTAAAATCAGAACTAACAGAGTCACAAAATCAATTAACTCAACTAAAGAATTTTAAATCCAAAATTTTTTAAAAAATTGGTCAATTCTGATAAGTAGAAGAATAAACTCATCAAGTCATGCAATTCTCTCAAGTCTAATGTCACATACTTGAAAATAAAATTACATAATTCGATTGAGTTAAGATTCTCTCTCGAGGCAAATATCTTAAAATTAGAAAAAGAACTTGATAAAAGTTATAATCTTTTAAAACTTCTACGTTTATTAGGAGAGATGTGGTTTGATTAGCATAGGTTTTGAGTTAAATAAAACTCTTATAAGAATTATGAGGTTTAATATTAATAAGAGTCTTTTGTCAAAAGTATTATCATATTAGAAGACTAAAGTAGAAGACGTGAGTCTTGGAGTACAAGTGTTTAAGCAAATGCAGTACATGCAGAATACAATCTGTTATCTAACTACTTGAATGGTGAAGAGTTCGCTCGAGTCAACTCCTGACAGTTTGAGCTTTTTTGAAACTTGAATTGTTGTACATGTTTGTCTATATAAAAGGGGGTATACACTTAACTCGAAAGATACGTCAGACAATAATATTCTATAACCTCTGAATCACATTCAAATCACATCTCTAAATGTCTTTCGACTCCTAAGAAGGACAAAGAATGCTTGTGTTCAATTTAGAAGAATTTCTAAGTTTAGCGATGGATGATATTGCTAATAAAAAACTTTGAGGATTCCTTGTAGCAGTGATTAAGTGAAAAACAGTGAACGAGAATTTGACAAGTAAACTTAGGACATCTAAATTGAAGATTCGATCAAAGTTTATAAGTGTGTCTTGTAACTGTTCAGTTATTAATACTTAATTACTTAAATTTGGATAAATTCTGTGATTTTTGCTTAAGTTAAAATTTTGCACGTTAAAAAATCGTGTGCTGAGTTTATATGATTGTTCTTTACTTTTTACATTTCACAACGTTGATTAACCAAGCTATAAATATTTTTTCAATTTATAACAATCAATTGGAGGGTACTAGAAAGCGAAATATGTAACTCATAAGGCTGGAGTGCAAACATCACTTTTAGTAATGTAGCGCCTCAACCACTAGATCTGAGTAATGGAACGTCTCGGCCATTGGATTAACCTCCTAGTCTTTAAACCACTTAAAATTAATTAATTGAGTAATGATATTATCATAGTGTATATCTTAACTAAATTTTCATCCCTCGGTAATGGTATTTTTTTTTCCAAAATGGTGGTAGAAATAACATAATATATAGGTGTGTTTGGTAAAGATACTGTTAATAGTTTAAAATTTTTTATTATTAATTTTAGTTATAAATTATAATTTTTTTTAAATACTTATAACTTTTGTTACAAGTTGTAATTATTTTTTTTTCTATTTCAGTTATAAATTATATTTTTTATCAAAAATTTATAATTTTTTTAACAAACTACAATAAATAAATTATTAATTTTAGTAATATCAAGCACTTTAATAAAGTATAATTACAAATTGAATGGCTGACCATCCTTCAATAAGTCAGTAATGGTCTGTTGGTGAGGCGTTTTCTTATCAGACGTGAGGATAGGTGTGGCTCTTGATAATTAATTTTTTTTATTTTATATTATTATTATTATTATTATTATTATTATTATTATTTTCGATAGGGTAGTATCAAGAGGTAAGTTGAGTCGGATATGGTGTTTGTGGTAGCACAGCAAGCCAAAAAGAAAATGTTAGTTTATCACTTCACAACTCACGTGCTATAGAAAAAAAATGACTTTTGAAATCTTTATATATTGCCTTCTTTGAATAAATTCACAATTTGTATTGCAACTCTCTCCAACTGGTTTTTTTATGACTTTTTTTTAAAAAAAATTTTGAACTTTTTTTGACTAAATTTTTTTTATCTTTTTTGATTCATCATGATAAAACGAATTTAAAAGTATAGCGGTTTTATTTCAAGTTGAAAAATTAAAATCCCTTTTTAAAGTTTTTTTTGTCTTATATGTGTGCATTTTTGTTATTTCTTTACGTTTTTGATTTCTCGTGACGATAAAAATTTAAAAAGTATCAATATTTGAACTAACGTTAAGAAATTTTATCAATGACGAAAAAAAACTATCCCAAACAAGAATTTCTACCGTTGTTGGCTTATATGTCTTTATTTTAGAAATCAACATAAAAAAAAATCTTAGAATCTTAAAATGGTCAAACTCAAGAGACTTCTATTAAAAAAATAGAAAATAACTTACTAATTTCTTTATAGGAAAATAATTTCATCTTTTGTTGTAAAATATTTAAATAAAGAAATTTCTTACTTTTAATTTTTATTAACCGAATAGTAAAAAAAAGAAGCAAAATATTTTATCAAAAAATATTTATATTAAAACGAACAGAGCCCAAATGTAAAAATATACTCATTGGAAATGTCTAAATTTTAGATACTTTTGTAAAAATATGCTTTGTAAATTTTTGTATTTACTAATAGGTTTTAGAATCTTGTATTTATTGATTGTAAAAGAAATATTATTGTACTTTGATTGTTATATATATATATATATATATATATATATATCTCTCTCTCTCTCTCTCTCTTTGTGCTTAGAGTTGCCACTTGAATTTTTAGATCCACCACTAATTAGGCCATCCACGGCTCCAATATTGTGTTAATCAAATTATCGTACTCATCAAATTTTTGTATTGCCCTTATGATTGTTAATATATTTTAAAAAATGACCCTCACACTTTCTTTTTATTTGTTTATAGCATGTAAATTGATAAAATTGTTCTTGAATGTAATAAACTTTCACAAAAAGTGAGAATAATATTTTAAATTCAAACGTTTAAAGATAAGAAAAGTGAGTTTTTTTTTTTTTTTACAAAAGAGAAGTGTAAAAATCATTTCCATATATTTATATTGTCTCTGTTTAAGGCCTTGTAACTAGTTTTATTAGTTAAGACTTTGTTTAGGTAACAAGTATATTATTTAGTAAATTAGTTTTTAAGTTAATTTTTTTAGAATCGATTGATTTGAGTATAAAATTGACTTTTTTGATAACTTATTTATAATTAATATAAACTATATATAGCTGATGCAATCAAGTATATATATAAAAAATATTAGGCTAAATTACACTAATTTCTTTTAAAATTTCGATTAAATGCAGCAAATTCTACATGTTAGGACAAATTACATTCTTCTCTTTTACAATTAAATGGCATTAATAGAGATGCATAAAAGATAAAAATAGCTCCAAATATTTCTCAGGTGATTTGAAGACGATTTGACATTCCTTGTCTTCTTAATAATCAGACTTGGAATGACAATTTTGCCCTATTCATCATTATTGGGTTTAAAAAACAAAAAATTAATTTAGGATCCTAACTACTTTTTGAATATTCTATAAAGTTCTAATTTTTAAATTTATTAATTATTTAGACAAATATACTATTTTTCTCTCTCTAATTGAACCTCTCCCTTAATTGGGGCTTTCTTAAAATCTTCCCCACCTTCTCCGGCCTTCCCATGCGATTCCCCTCCCTATTCTTCTCTATGTAAATCGATTTCTCATGTCCACCTCTAGGGTTTGAATGATGGTGCAGGTGAGAGAGGTGGCAACCCTAGGCGGCGACAGCGACAGCGACAGCGATGCCAGTTGCTGCCCAAAACAAAGTCTATCTGCACCTCTTGCTCTGACACTTCCACTAATCTCTCAATCGACGAGAAATCAGAGAGAAGTGGAGTAAAATTTGAGCGAGAAAGAAAGTGAGCAGCAAGCAGAAAAGGCCCTTTTTCTTTTTAATTAAAAGAAGGTAAGCTTCCATGATACATTTTGGAATATTGTAAAGGATAATAGACTATTTTTGTCCCTTTTTTCGATGTCTGCCTGAGGACCTATTTGAATGTTTTGGAATGGAGATGTTTGCCTTTTGTAACAAGTAGACCCACGATACGAACTAATAGATGTTCCTATTCTTACCCGTAAGTAAGATCTATTCATAGTTGCTTAGTTTCCCACAGCACGGCTTCTTGCTTTTCACGAATGTGTCTTCCTCTTTGCTTACGTGAGTTTGACCCGCATTTGATTATGTTTTCTTTTGACTCCCTATGAACCATTTTACGACCTGACTTTTTAAGAAGATCGACGGGACATGGGAGCCTCAGCTTGTGCATTGGTTTATCTAAATCACCTCCGTTATCCCATTTCCTTCTATTCAAAAGGTGAGCAATGCTTAAACGAAAGGGCCTCAAGAAGGCTCTTCTTTATATATTATATAAGCTTCAAAATAGTTAACCCCGAAAGTCGAACTTAGCAACTTGTTAGGAGTAGATTTTGACTTGCCCTTTTCTATGTTATTAGTTAAACGCTAATGCGCCCCTACAATCAAACTAAAGCGCTAACGCGCTCTCTATAGGTTGGGCCATTTTAATGAGACTAGCTCTATTGGAGTGAACGATGATAATACCGAGAAGAAGAGGATGCATTGTTAATAATAATGGAAGATGATATAGTGATGACAGACATATATTTATGTTGATAAGCTCTCATTTTGGCAGATACGGTGATTCATACTTTTGTTTGGATTTTAGTTGGTTTGATTCATAGATCTAGAAGTCTCTTAAATAAATGGCAACTTCTTTGTTTGCAAGCTGTAGTTTCTTCATAATAGATGTTTCATTTTTCAAATATCGCTGCAGTGGCAAAATGAGATATTTTACAATGTTTCATTATTTGTTCATGGCGAAATGAGACATTTTACAAATGAGACATTTGATATGAAATGAGGGTTGTGGAGATAGATTTATGAGCTAAACGAATCTGGTCTGTTTTTAAAAAAATGAGACATTTATTTTGAAAAATTGGAGTTCACATTTTGAAAATGAGACATTTGTTATGAAACATCTAGTTTCTTCGATCTCTATAAATTTTAACAGCATAATCAAAATGAGACATTTGTTATTAAATGTCTCATTTGTTATAAAAATTTAATTTTTTCTTTAGAAATAAATGCCTTATTTTATACACAAATGAGATACTATAGTTACATGTAAAAAATATCTCATTTTTCTTCTTTTCCGTCGAGATCAACACTGCCGAGATTTGGTGGTAGTGGCGATAGGAAGTGATGGTGATCTGGTGGTGGTGGTGGTGGCGATAACTATGTAATTTGCAAGTAAAACTTTTATTGACGATTTGGGATATTTTTAATATAAAAATAATATAGATGACATATTGAAATATAATCTTTAGTTTGGACTTATTGAAATAAATGACCTCTAAATAGGATCTAGTCCAAAAATTTTCAACAATATATGTTAGGGATATATATATATATATATATAGCTAAAAGAGCCACAAAAAAACATGTTAGGTAACTAGAGTATTGGTGAATTTTTTAATTAAAATTTTTAGTTTTTTTTTTGTCTATTTCATCAAGCCAAACTGAAGACTTTTAAAAACCATGATTAATTTTTAAAAAAAAAATTAAATTAAATAATAAAAAATATATAATCATACCTAATAAATAATTGATATAAACACGTCACATAACCATAAATAATGATATATACATCTACCAAAATCAGAACAAAACTAGTGTGTCAACTTCCTATCTCCTACTAAAAAATTTCCTCCTGCCGTGTGCTACAATGCCATCATTTTTTAATTTGAACGATACATTTATACTAATTTTATTTTTATTTTTTGTGAAACTCAACAAATTAAAATAAAATTTGTGTCAGCTTCCTATATACTTCTACTGAGAAATTTTTCCCTATTGCATGCCCTAATGCCCCAATTCAATTTGAGTCACATAATTATATTTTTTTAATTATAAAATTCACACAAATATATAATCAAAATTAAATTAGAATATTCCAACTTACTGTACAAAATAACTTTTTCCTCCTCCTTGCCGGTATCCATTTGTTAAATTCTAAAAAAAGGCACTGCACCAGGTGTGATTGATTAAGACCCCCTTTCTCATAATTGAAGTTGACCTATGTAAAATGTAACTTAATTAATAATGATAAGGTTTTGATTTGTAATTAATTTAAAAATTAATTTTTAAAATTTTCTTTTGTTTTCTTTTTAGATTAAAAAAAAAAATCTATTCCATTGAGAGCATTTTATTTGATAAATAAATTTTTAAGTTACTTTTTTAAAATAAGCAATTAAATAAATATGACCAGATTATGTGTCTAACTTTGTTGTCAAATTAATTTTTTTATTTTTTTATTTTTATAAATAGTATAATTGACTAAATCAGACTTTTAGACAAACTAATTGGCGTTTTTATTTGACATTTTAATCTTTTAGCCATTTGACTTTTTTTTTTTAACAAATGGGTAAGAATGACTTTTTAACCTTTTAATTAAAAAAAAAAAAACTTGTGAGCCAATCAGACTTTTAGACAAAGCATTGAATACGAATCCGCTCTGAAAGATAACAATAATAAATCATGTCGTGTTTTCTTGGTGGAGTTAGTTTCTGAAAAAAATATATATATAACTTGAAATATGTATTTTGTAATTTTTTAAAATAGATTATATATGAAAACATTTTATCAATTAAATAATGATAATAAAATCATAAGATTATAAAGATCACTGAGACCTGTTTAGATGCTCCATTTGGGATAATGGCTATTTTGGGTATTATATTTTATTTATTTTTATTTTAGTATTCTTTTTTATTATTTCGTTCAATAATTATATTTTTGTTGTCTCGAGACGGCAACTAAAAGTAAAATTTTTTAATTAAATATTAAAAAATTCATAAAGAAAATCAAAAAATAAACTAATAGGTCAAGTTTTTTATTATTATTTTTTTTTATTTTTAGTGAATTTATTTTATTTTTTGATAAAAAAAAAATTATTTTTAAGTACAATTCGGTAAACATCGGTATTGTCTAGTATATCTGGTACAAACTGTTACAAACTAATGTTTTAACTGATACAAAATTAAGCATTTAATATAATAAGATTACTTTAAATCAGTACTCACCGAATTGATATCGATCCCTACGGCATAATATTGTCAACTATGGTGACAGTACTCTCCATGGTTCGGTAGTTAACATTAATAAATATTTAAATAAATAATTAAAATTATAAAAATATATCCAATAATCAAACCCCAAAAATATCTGAAACGCGGTTGTCGGTCCCCTTGAAAATTAACGTACGAAATGATCGGAACGTGTGGAAGCTGTCCAAGAAGCAAGGATCTTCACACACTGGACCTGTTTGGGATAATTGCTTTTTTCTTTCTGCTTATTTTATTTAATTTATTTTTATATTTAATAAATTTCTTTTATTGACTAGTTAAATTATTATACTTTTCGATTTTTCTCATCGAGACAAGTTAAAAAAGTAAATTTTTTTTATCAAAATATAAGAAACGTTCAGAAAGACAAAAATAAGTCAAAATAAGTTAATAAATCAAATTTAATATTACTTATTTTCGTATTAAATAAATTTTTCTTATTTTTTTATCAAATTTTTTTATTTTTTCAGTTCATCTCATCGAAAAAAATTTAAAAAAATAAAAAGCATTAATTAAAAGATGAATAAAGTTAAAAAAAAAACAAAAATAAGTACCCAAACAGTGCATTCAAAAAATGCGTGCTATGCACATTAAGCTGATTGATAATTATTTTAGTTTACTTTTGTAAATCTAATAAAAACTCTTAACATTTTTTAGAAAATTTTAAAAAGTCTCAACTATTCAAAAAGATACTTATATCCTTACTTGGTAATTTATTTATTATAGTGCTAATTATATATAATTGTAGTTACTTATTACCGACTATATAAAAAGACAATACTATGCAATTTAAATAAAAACAAAAAGACTAACTTTTTACTTAATCAAACAATTTTAAAAAAATTATCTTAGAAGCAAATTTTTTAAGTTTTTTTTGTACTTTTAGACCCCAATTGGTAACTAATTTAAAATTTTTTTTTTTTAGTCAAAAAGTTAAATTATGTTCAAAATAGATTATTTAATAATTTAACTTTTAAGCTAATTTTTTTTAAGTTAGTTGTTTGGGTAAAAACCTAACCTCTTTGCTTTTTGTTCAAAATTGATAATTTTACCATTTTATATATTTAATATTAATAATTATATGTAATTGGTAGTAGTAGTAAATAAAGTTATGAATAAAAAATATTATTATATTTTAAAAGTGATGGGAGCGTAATTTAAATATTTTGAGAATTTGTACTTTGATTTGAGTTTTTGACTTTTTAGCTTATTTGCTTCTTTACCAAACGGGTAAGATTGACTTTTTTGCGTTTTTAGATATTGTCTAATAGATTATACAAAATACAACTCGATTATGTTATTCCACTAATAGATATTATCTCATTTTGTTGAAGAGAATTGAGTCATTTACCAAACAATAACTCATATTTATGCATAAAATGTATTATTTGTTTTGAAAAACGTCTTATATATATGACAAGAAATGAGATATTGTGAAATATCTTATTTTTTAATCAAAATATTATCTCTCTTTGTAATTAACAAATGCCTTCTTTTCTACAATCATTATATATTTAAGTAAATATAATTATAAAATTTATTGTTTTTATTATATTTATTTTCACAAACAATAAAATAATAATAAATCGCATAAACTCCTCATGTCTCTTGTTTTTTTCTTCTCCTTCTCTCTCTACTTTTCTTCTTCTTTATTGTTTCTATTTTATTTGTTTTCACAAACAACAAATTAATGATAAATCGCATAAACTTTTCCGTCTCTTAGTTTCTTCTTCTCGTCCTCCCTCTACTCTTCTTCTTGTTTTCTTATATAACGGCAAGAATAGTATATCATCATCTAATAGTCATTATAATTCTTTCATTGATGTCGTCATCATCTAATACTCATTAAACAAGTAAATTTTATTCCTAAATAAATGAAAAATAATATTTAAATTATTTTATGTGAAGCAAAACGGAAATAACGTCAACTGTTGATTTATTTTTAGTCTAGGCAATCAATCGTAAATAATAAAATAAATCAATCACACAAAAGAGAGATTCGCGATTTTTTACGTAAAAAACTTAACTTTGGTAAAAAATCACGAGACTAATCAAGATCCAAGTAATCAAGCACTAACAATTGAACAGTTATAAGACACCACTTATAAATTTTGATCGAATTTTCAATTCAAACGTCTTAAGTTTACTTGTCGAATCCACGTACACCATTTTTCACTTGATCATCACATCAACGAATTCTCAAAACTACACAAGTATTGAATTCTCAATATTTTCACACAAATAGAATCTACCGTCAATAAAATTAAAAATCCGTCTAAGTCAAATACGAATAATTTTCGTAATTTTTAGAACTCAAAAGTCACTTTCAGATATTCTTTAAAGAATTGTATTTCTTGTATTTCTGAAGTGATAATTTGAGTATGAGGTATGCCCCTTTATATAAGTACACAATCTTAGCAGTTTGAGTTTCAATCGAATTAAAATTGATAGGGGTCCACTCGTGCAAACTCGAGATCACTCGAGTGGTCATGTGACAGACTGCATTCTATCTTATTTTATCTTGCACGAAGCTACTTTATTAACTTGTACTCTTAGTTTCAATGTATTGTACTTCAGTCTTTTGGCTTGATTGAAGTTTCGACCCTTGACTTTTGATTAAATTGAGACTTCTAACTCTTTAAAATTCCTAAAATTATTAGGAATTTCTTTAAATACAAAAGACATAAACTAATCAAACACAATAACTCCTAATTCAATTAAGAGTTTTGACGAAAATCAAATTCTCTAATTCCTTAATAGCATATGAATTATTAAGGCCCTGTTTGGTAATATTTATATTTTTTGTTTTTATTTTTAAATATTTTGTAAATTATAAACAAAAATATATTTGGTAAATATTTTTATTTTCAAAAAATTGTAAACAGTTTTTAAAATTTACAAAATTTTTATAAACAAAAAAAATATATTTTTACTTATTTTGTAAACATATTTTGATTGTATCTTTTTTTCACTACTTTCGATTATTATATTTGGTTACCGCCTCTAACCACCACTTTCGACTACCATATTCGGTCACCCTCTCTAATCAGCACCTCTGACCATTGTCTCAATTTTTACCCACCATATTTGACCACATTTAACCATCATTGCTATCTCTTACTATTTTTTCGGTTAACACCTCCAATCACAATCTCTAACTACTACCTCCAATCACCATCGTTACATCTTGTTATCATCCTCGGCTAACATTATTAGGCACCACCATTCGACCACCACTGCTGACCATCCACTCCGATTACTGTATCTCAGCACCATTTTTTATCACTATTTCTACCTTTTACTATTATCACCGGATAACACATTCGACTACTAACTCCGACCATTGTATTCATCTATAACCTCCAATTAACACTTTTTAAACATTTATGTGCCAAACATATTTTTATTTTTATTTTTTTATAAAAATAAATAAAAATATATTTTTTAATTTTTATAAATAAAAAATAAAAAATTATAAACACTACCGGACAAGCCTAATAGACTAAAAATTGTTAAACATAAATAGACTTAAAAGTCGTCACTCCACCAAATAAAACTCTAATTAATTTTCTCAAAATATAGTCACTATAATAAATTCAGGAATTAGATTCACATTTTTTCTCTCTCTATTATATATCTCTTTGTTAATCCGTCTTTCTCTCTCTCTTGAATCTCTCTCCACACACAATCATGCAGACGGGGATCGCAAATAGCCCCAAATCACCCACAATGGGCGACGGCGGAGGAAGAACTCCACAACAAAAACAACCCATTGCCGGGATTCCTCCTGCTCCTCCTCCTCCTCCTCCAACCACCCAAAACACGTCCCAAGAACTCCCCATAACCACCGCCGGACCACCCCCCGCCGCCGCCGCCAAAAAACTGACCCTTATCCCCCTCATCTTTCTCATATACTTCGAAGTCGCCGGCGGCCCCTATGGCGAAGAACCCGCCGTGCAAGCAGCCGGCCCTCTTCTAGCCATTCTGGGCTTCCTTATCTTCCCCTTCATCTGGAGCATCCCGGAGGCCCTGATCACAGCCGAGCTCTCCACCGCCTTCCCCGGCAACGGCGGGTTCGTCATCTGGGCCGACGCTGCCTTCGGCCCTTTCTGGGGTTCCCTGATGGGCACCCTGAAGCTCTGCAGCGGCGTCATCAACATCGCCTCCTTCCCCGCCTTGTGCATCGACTACCTCGACAAGCTTTTTCCCGTCTTCTCCTCCGGCCTCCCTCGCCACTTAGCCATCTTAGCCTTCACTCTCCTCCTCTCTTTCCTCAACTACACCGGCATCTCCATCGTCGGTTACGCCGCCGTAGTTCTCGGAATCGTTTCTCTCTTCCCTTTCATACTCATTTCTCTCATCGCAATCCCCAAAATCCACCCCCATCGATGGCTTAGTTTGGGCCAAAAGGGCGTGAAAAAGGACTGGAACTTGTTCTTCAACACCTTGTTCTGGAACTTGAACTTTTGGGACAGCGTCAGTACTTTGGCCGGCGAGGTTGAAAAACCGCGGAAAACTTTTCCGGTTGCTCTCTTTTCCGCCGTGATCTTCACCTGCTTGGCCTATATAATTCCGCTTATGGCCGTGACTGGGTCTGTGTCCGTCGAACAGAGCCGATGGGAAACCGGTTTCATGGCGGAAGCAGCTCAAATCATATCGGGAAAATGGCTTAAGATCTGGATCGAAGTGGGGGCTGTTTTGTCGACGATTGGGTTGTTCGAAGCGCAGCTGAGCAGCAGCGCTTACCAGATTCTGGGCATGGCGGATTTAGCCTTCCTGCCCAAGTTCTTCGGCATGAGATCGAAATGGTTCAACACGCCGTGGGTGGGGATCGTGCTGTCGACCGCGATTGCGCTCGCCGTCTCGTACATGAACTTCACGGACATCATCTCCTCGGCGAACTTTCTATACAGCCTGGGAATGCTGCTGGAGTTCGCGTCGTTCGTCTGGCTGAGGAGGAAGTTTCCGGCGATGGAGCGGCCTTACAGGGTGCCGATGAGGCTGCCGGGGTTGGTGATCTTGTGCTTGGTTCCGTCGGTGTTTTTGGTGTACATAATGGCGATCGCAACCAAGGTTGTTTACTTGGTGAGCGGGTTGATGACCGTCGCCGGGATCGGGTGGTACTTCTTCATGAAGTTCTGCAAGTCGAGGAAGTTGATTGAGTTCAGCAATGGTGGAGTTGCCATGTTGGGGAAGCCTGATGAAGAAGAAGATACATAGCTGGTTTTGAATTCTTGTCAAACAATGGTCCTCCTGATCCTGATATCAGTTCTTTTTTTTCTTTTTTTGGTATTAATATCATATAATGGTTCTTATAAACCAGTGTACATATGTTAGTTAATTTTTTTCCTAATTGAAAAAAGGGAACTAAGTCACATCACAAGTTCATTGAAAGGCAAGTAATGTTTTTTAGGTTTATTTTACATATCTATTTATATGGTATAATCTAACAATTAATAATTTTTTATTATTAAAAAAATAAATACATAATTTTAACAATTCTACATAAATAAGCATAGAAATAAGCTGGTAAAATATGTCTAAATATTATTTTTCTAACTACAATTAGTGCCGGCATTACCAAAAATCAGGCCAGTTAGACTTCAAAATTCGATACAAATTTCAGTTGGATTGAGCCGCAAAAGAATCTCCAATGGGTGTTTTCATTAAGGGCTTGTTTGCCAATTCAATTTAAAATTGATTTCTTTTTTAGGTTTTCATTAACAATAGTAATTTTGTTTGGACTAGACCAAATGAGATAGGTTTTTCAAATGGACCATGTGTTACAATCTGCACCATTTAAGTCCTACCACCAAGTGCAGCAGTTGGTGGGCTAATATGACTGCAAACTTATTAAGGACTTGTTTGATAATTCAATTTAAAATTAGATGTTTTAAATTTTTAAATCAAATAACTTAAAAGATTCTTCTAATTAAACGATTTCTTATTTTAAAGTTTTAAGCAAGAAGTCTAAAAGATAATTTCATGTGATGAGCCAAAAAAGACCCAAATTAGCAAAAACAAATCTTTTTTTTATAATTTTTTTTTTGTATAAAAATATTGCTATTTTTTAGTGCAAATATATTTTAGACTTTAAATACAACTCTTTGAGTCTTGAGTACAGTCTAAAAGGTGACGTGGCAATAAATAATTTCAGTAGGATCAAGATTTTGTTGAAGATTTGGCGGAGCCATTTTTTGGATACATATTTCACAGAGTCAATGAAGTAAATGTTTTGCCATCTTTGGTCAAAATAATGATTTCCATTAAGGTTTTTGTGACAAATAGTCAAAAAAGTGTTTTTTTATATTATTTATTTTTGTAAGCAGTTTTTTAATTTTATTGGATGGTCCCCACGTTATGAATTGAAAAGTCATTTCTTTTACCAAAGTAGATGTTGGATATTATTAAAATTAGTATTTTATAAATTATAATTTATAATAAAAATTATAAATAATTTAGTAAAATAATATAATTTATAATTAAAATAAAAAAATAGTTATAATTTATAACCGAAGAAGTTGTAAGTGTTTAAAATAAATTATAATTTATAAATAAAATTAATAATAAAAATTTAAAAACAATAACTAAAAATTTTGCCAAACATCCAAAATATGAAATAAGTTATCCAAAAGACAGAGTCACTTATTTTGATTTTTTTTATACTTTTAATATTTTAACTAATCTAAAAATTCAACAAAACAATAAAAAAAAATAAGTGGTTTGAGATAGGTTCCTCGTAATAAAATTTTGATACAACAACGCTTTGACAAAACTGCCCTTGTAATTTAATTTTTATAACTATACAATAAATTCTTCTATCTTCCTGACAAGATGAATCCAAAAATTACTTTTTTATTAAAATATAAAAAAATTCCCTAAAAGTGAGTTATTATTTCTAATCATTTTAAGAATTTTATATATTCAGAACTTTGTCAAAAAAATTATTTTTTGCTAGTAATCAGAACCATATTTTAAAAATATTTTCCTTTTATCTTCCTAAATAAATACATTAAAAGTAACTATTTTTCTCTTTTTCTATCACTTTTTATTATTTTGCTACTAATCAAATACATCCTCGTCGTGTTTTACATTACTAAAACTAATAATTTATAAATTGTAATTTGTAACAAAAATTGTAATTTATAACTGAAATAGAAGAACAAATAGTTATAAGTTGTAGTAGAAGTTATAAATATTTAAAATAATTTATAATTTATAACTAAAATTAATTTAAAAAAAATAAAAAATTATTACCAATAACTTCGACAAACAGTGTATGTGAAAAAAAAAAAAAATAAACCAACCACACAAAGCCTAGAATTTAAACCCGGATTCTGCTAGGCTTTGATTGGCTGATAAATTTAAAAAAAAAAATTTTGGATTTTATTAGCTCCAAGAACTACGGTTATTTACAAGTAGCTTGCTAGCTTAAACTTAGCGTAAAATAATTAGAAAATTAGTTTTAGATAGTATCGATTTTATTTTTTATTTATCATAAAAAAATTTAATGCGTGAGATCTAGTTTTAACGCGCAAGGTTTAATTAGACCCTAAAATAGATAAATTTATCTGTGTATTTTTAAAACATGTATAAAGTACACAGATAAATTTATCTATCTTGCATAAATAAATTTATATATAAATTTATCTGCATAAAAAATACTGTACATTTTTAAAATACGTATAAATTACACAGATAAATTTATTTATTTTACATAAATAAATATATAGATAAATTTATCTATATAAAGAATATTGTGACTTTTCAAAACACATATGACGCACATAGATAAATTTATATGTATAAAAAATATAAATAAATTTATATATCTTGTATAAAATAAAACAACATATAATTGTGAAATTATAGTACTACTTAGACTTATTTTAAGAGTAGTGAATATTTAATCAAAAAATAGGAAACTCTAAATCGTCTATGGTCTAGTTGGGTGATTTCAACGCATTTAGGGTTGAAGAGTATTACCAAAATCTCACATGCGAGCAATTGATATTTTAGCCTAATTATATCTTTTTTAAATGAATTTTTTTTTATTTTTTAGTTTTAAAGTGATTTAAAATAAAAAATTTGATTTAAATTCAAGTTGAAAAACGAGAGCCATTCATAAAAAATCATAAACAATTAAAACTGATAGGATAAAATAACGGAAATACCCCTTCAAACCTTCTCCAACGAAAGGTCAACCTTCTACCTTTCTCCAAACCTTGTTTTAGAAATCAGCAAGTTTTTATTAAAATTGCACCCAAACACCAAAAAAATAAAAAATTAAAAAAGAAAAACATAAGAACACAAGTCATTGGACTCATTTGACAACCTGACTATAATTTTTTTTTTTTGAAAACCTAAATTAAATAAGTAAAGAAAACATGTTTAATTACTCATAATTTTAAGTGGATAGTAAGAAAATAATTAACAACATATTTTATTTTTATTTAAAATAAAATATTTAATTTTAACCCTTAAAGAGTCAAAATACAAGGTTTGAATCATGCTATGAAAGAAAGAGACACGTGAAGAAGACGTTAAAAAAATTTTCATTGGTAGTCGCATTGAAATATTGAACAAACAAATGGAAATATCTTGCTTAGAATAATAACTCTATTTATTTATTTATTTAATTTTTAGTTAAATTATTATTTTTTGATTCCTCTAATGAGAGAAGTTAGAAAAGTAATTTTTTAGACTAAAATATGAGAAAAACTCAAAAAACAAAGTTATATAAGCAATAAATCATATTTATGTTGCTTAATTTTTTATAAGAAAATAGTTTTGAAATTTTAAAAAATTAAATTTTAAAGCTTTCTGAAAGTGGTGGTTTTTAAGAAAAGAAAAATCAAAAAAATTTGCGAAACAAGTCTTCATTATTTTTTACAAAAAAAATCGAATATGATTGAAATAAAAATTTTATGGCAGATTCTTAAGACGCCAAGCCAACCCACTCCGCCAAATTACTTTTTACGCCCGCAATGATTAGGCTATTTTCACTTTGATAGTGAAAATACAATATTTACACTTTTTAGTACATATAAAATACCATATAAAAGCTCCACTTTTGGGTAATTTTCGAAGTTCTAATGCTTTAATTCATGAGCCATTAAATATTTGGACTTAATTGATACACCTATTTTGTAGGTAATCACAGGTTTATTTGATAATTGGTATAGGTGAAATAAAATTAGATTCTGTACCATCTATTTTGATATGATTGGATTCTGTTTAACAATTCAAGAACTTAGAGCACATCTTTTGTTATTTTGATTGCTTGAAGTGATTGTTATAACTACGAAAAAACGATCAATCCTAACTACGAATATATAAGAGCCAAAATTGCTAAGGATATTCCATCCAACATAAGCATCTAGATAACCTGGAATGCGACGTGGCATACACAAAACTCCAAAAAAATACATAAAAAAGAAGGTAGGATTAATCCCAAAAAAAGTAATCTAAAAATGAATTTAACTTAAAGTTTCAGGGTGTGTTCGACCAAATATTTTACCAACCCAATAGTAAAATTCTATATAAAAAAAAACAACTTCCATGAAAAGTACATAATTGAAATGTGCATATCTTTCGCCTTATCGACAAGTTTTTCATCTTGCAAATAGGGCATATTTTGTCTAGGCAAAATTCTTGAAATGATACCTTTATTTCCATGTCTTCCAACTACTTTATCGCGTAATTTGATTTCACATGTCTGTAAAATATATACAAATTATTTATGGATTATAACTAAAACCCCACTTTTTTTTGAATCCATCTCACGTCAATAAATCGACCCTAATAATTAGGTGAAATTAGTATAATAATTATGAATGAGGTCGAATTAATTAATAAGATTAAATATATTATTTACATATGTTTATTTTGCATAGGATAAGTGTCAGGGTTGTATATTAAAAATTAAAAATTATATTTTAATTTTAGTATTTAATTTAATTTTAATAAAATTAATTTTTAATAAAAAGAATCTTAATGAGTAATATATATACAATATCATTTTTTTAATGTTATGCATGATTGTTCTTTATTCTGTACAGTATTTAATCTGGTGTGTTGTGTACGGCTTGCACACAAGAGATCAAATTATAGATTCTTGCAGAATATAAATTTTTGTTCACAGTTTAGATGGAAGTGGACAAATTATCCGTACGACTGTAGCACCGAGTTTTAGTAGAACTGTTTTGATTACGAAAAATAGATAATAGCATCGTCTATTGTTCCAACTTACTGTGCTAGTACACTTTGTGTGTATTAAACAGGACCACATTAGGGTAATTAGTTTTATACTGACTATATAAATTAATTCACACCACAATATTATTATGAGTGTTTGTACACTTAATCCCGAAATAATTATTATTTACGTATATTTAATATTCGTTATTTTGATTCATTAGAAGGTGCGATTTTTTATGGGTCTACAGTCTCGGTGAGTTAGATAGTGGTATTAATTATATAGTGAATATTAATTATTGACAGAATCTACGTCTCAATAGTTTGGAATTGACAATACCCCTTTAAGAAAGTTTCTAAGTTTTGATCAGGCAAACCCTGGATTTGATTATCCGACAGTCAGAAAAGTTAAGTAGAAAGGCTTAAGAAATTTTAAAGATGTCGATTAAATTAAATTGTTAGTAATTAAATTTAATTGGCGTGTATTAAAAATCTTAATGTGGGAAGATGAGTTAAACATTTGATAACATGAGCTCAATGCAAATTGATTTTGAGATTATGGCTTAGAGTGCAGTTACAGTTATTTAGTGATGTGAACTGTAATTTAGTATTTTATGAAAATTACAAAAATTGCTACAAGGATTTTATAATTACAGATGCCGCTGAGAGGTTTGCATAATTACAGAAATCGCTGGATAGGTATCTGGGTTACAGTAGAAGTCTATGTCATAATTACATAACAGGTCCCTACTATAACCCTATAAATATGCAGGTAGGCTGAACCATATTTATAACTTGTCTTTCAAGACTAAGGTTGACTAAGTTCTACCAGTACCAGTTCTCAAAGAATCGTAACACACACTACGTTTGGGAATGGCATTAGATAATACAATAAAAGGTCTAACCGAAGCTTTAACTCATGAATCAAATTCGTAGTTGGAGAATCGACTAAAAAGGCATTCATTTAAATTAACTGTGGTGGCACGAATTTTATTTTGATAATTCGATATCAAAAGTTTTTATTTAGAACTCATTTTGGCAATTGCCTATCTAGTTTCTTTTTTCAAAAAATCGTTTACAAAATCAATGATTTTAACATTTTGCCTCCAACAATTAGTATCAAAGTCGTTTTGATTTTTGTTTACGGTTTATCGATGGGCCGAGTAGATTTAGAACTGTGCTAACTTTGTTTTGCAGGCGTTCTCTAATTTCGATTTTATGATCATCGTTATATCCATATTTGATTAAATGTTTTGAATGATGATTTAATTAATTTTTAATCACGAGGATTGATCGTGATAGTTTATGATTTTTAGATTGAATGTGAACTTACAGGACATAGATTTTGATATAAAAATTATATGTTCCTTAAGTTTTCTTTTTCTAGTTTATTAGAAAGAAAAAAAAATAGGTTTGAAGTTTCGAAGAACACAAAGAACAAGTGACGGCACCGACGGTGAAGGCATAAAAATAGCCCACTAGCGGCACCACCGGCAGCGGTTCGAAACCATTTTTTGATGATTTTTGTGATGTTTTCGACGCTGGTTTTGAATAGGTTTTTACGAATAAAACAATAGTAAAATACTATTAAAAAATAGTCCAAAAGATGAAAAAAACAGCGACTAAAACCGACGAAAAAACCAAACAGGCGGTAGCCTTGGGTGGCGGTAGAAGCAGCCTTTCGGGGCTATTTTTTAGGCTTGCTCGGGACTATTTTTGAGGCGTTCTTCGAAGCAACATGTTACTGGATATTAGTGCTATTTTTTAAAAGAAATGAGAATCAAAACCACGACAAAAAAGCCCAAACGGGCTACAACAAGGCAACGGCGGCGCAAAGCAACGGCGGCAGCCTCTTCGAGGCTTTTCGATGGCTATTTTTCGAGTTGTTTTCGTTCTGATTTTTTGATAGAAAAATAGTATTTTTTGAGAGCTATTTTTTAGAAAAACATAAAAACAAAGACAGCTCGAAAGTGGCAACAAAAGCCGCCTAAACTGGCGGCAAGGGGCGACGCCGGCAAGTAGCTGGCGGTGGTGCTATTTTTCTAATATATATTAATCGAAGAGTGCTGTATATATATAACACTGCATATCAAAAAATCGTGATGCATTCTGGATGCCAGAAGCTGATTCAAAAAAAGATTTAATCATTACAACTTATCTTTGAACAAAAAACTGAAACTCATCAGAATTTCTATTTGATCATAAAATCGAGATATATATATATATATATTTTGCATTTATATTCTTTTAAACTGCGTGCATGATGTAAAACAAATTGATATGCAGTGTTATACATATATATTCTTGTTAATTTAATTAATTCGAATAATTCAGTTTTAATTAAATATTTTGTAAAGAAAAATAAAATTATATTTTTAATTAAATAAAAAAACTTTAGATATTTTATTTTTTTACAAAATAATACGTTTAAGATAATTTTTTATTAAATTGGATATCTTAAAAAACGTAAAAATTAATTTCAAAATTTGAGTTAATTAAATAAAAAATATTTAATCTTAATATATTATTATTTTTTAAAAATGTGTGACCTAAAAATAAAATAATTGAATGCTTTTAATCACTACCTTAACTGAAAAGTTAAAGAAAAAATTATTATTTATCGAATATTTTATTTATTGCGCATTAAAACACGAAAATATGATTTGGCAAACATAAATGTTTTGAATCGTGTACATGAAAAGATGTTTTGAATTATTTCAGATCGTGTGATTTTTGAAATTAATAAATTTATTTGAATTAAACAAATTTTATAACCTTAAAAAATATTTTAAAAATTTAAGTGAGAGAGAGAATTTATTCACAGATAAATTATGCGGTCTCCATCACCAGTTTGTAGATGATGTAATTAATTTTGTATATTGACAATAAGGCCTCCCACCCAATTAGAAAGGATTGATTGCTGTATCATCAGTACGAACTTCATTTATGGATAATTCTAGATAATTATTAGTATGGATAATTTCTCCATATAAATGGTTCATTGCGAAACAATTAATTTAAAATTAGGTAGTAGTTAACACTTAACTGTAAAATAGTAGTACCCTCTCTATCTGTGTCACTGCTATTATTTACTAGACTGAAACTATGTCAGCCATTTAATTTTACTTGGCATAGTCTGTTACCTAAATAGTAAAATTAATAGGAATTGACCTATCTGGACAAACGATGGATAGTAGACGTCCTCCCATCGAGACATGCTATTCACAGGTTACCAGGCTGCTTGAGAGTTTTTTTTTAAATGGTAGAGGGAACCAATTTTAAAATGAATTTAAAGTTTTGCTAATTATAAGGAACAATTATTTTTAATTATGTAATTCTCAAGATTAAAATAGTTTTTAATCCACTTGCGTCAATACTCAAAGAAAAAAAATTAACGGGATCGAATTTTGTTGACTGAAAAAGTAACTTGAATATAGCTTTAACTACCAAGGGTATTCCTTTAATTTCAAGAAATGTGCTTGTTTCTGAAAAGGGTTCTTCTTCTATGATGAAATGCATAAAAAAAGGTTCAGAAATAGGGTGGAACAATTTTTAAAGTAGTTAATGGATCACGGTCAAGCGTGAAAAAGTCATAAGGTAAATATTTTTACTGCAACCAGATATGACACTGGAAAAAGCAATGTCCAGTTTATCTCAGTAAGCTGAAGAATTAGGGTAAGTTCTGTTCACTGGTTGTGGAAACATGTTTAGCGGTGTTATCTATCGGTACCTAGTGTGTAGATATGAGAGCCACTAATCATATTTGTAATTTATAACAGAAGTTCTAAAAAACTCAACAACTTAGTGATGGAAAAAAATTTCTGCATATCGGCAATAATATAAATGTGACAACAGTTGTAGTGGGAAATGTCACTCTCAATTTTAGTAGAGATCGAGTTTTAATATTGAGAGATTGTCTTTATATACCTTCCATTAAAAAGAATTTAGTTTTTGTTTCTAGATTGGTTATAGACGGATAATTGGTTTATTTTAATAATTTTGTGGTTATTAAGGATAATAAACGGGTTATTTGTTATGATACATTGGTGGATGATCTTTATGTTATTATTCCAATCTCTTCTACACAGCAACTGATTGAATTGAATAACACATCTAATTTATCATATATAAAAAGTTTCATTCTTTAATGAACCAAACGTTTCTTTGGTACTTACGGTTACGTCATATTAATCTAAAAAAGATAAATAGACTGGTAGAAGATGAACTTTTGAGTTCATTGAAAGTGAAAGCACTTTCAGTCTGTAAATCCTACTAAGAGAGTAAGATGACCAGGAGACTCTTTTCGGCCAAAGGCTATATAGCTAAAGAACAATTGAAACTGATTCACTCTCATATGTGTGGTCCTATGATAATTCGGGCTAGAGGTGACTTTGAATACTTTGTCAGTTTTATTGATGACTACTTAAGGTATGGATACATTTACTTGATGCACCGTAAGTCTGAATACGTTGAGAAATTCAAAGAATTCAAGGCAGAGCCGGAGTATCACATGGGTAAAAGTATTAAATCACTATGATTCAATCGTAGTGGGGAGTACCTCTTCAGAGAGTTTAGGGACTACCTATTATTAGAAGAGATTATATTTTTGTTGACTGTACCTAGCACTCCGCAGCAGAATGGTGTAGCAAAAAGAATGAATAAAACTCTTATGAAAATGGTAAGGTCTATAATGAGTTATTCAAGATTACCCGATTCATTTTGGAGACTTGCAATAGAGACGGCGACTTATATTATAAATTTGGTACCTTCTAAGTTGGTACCTTCTACTCCCATAGAATTGTGGACCGGGCGTAAGCCTAGTCTGACACATATTCGAATTTAGGGGTGCCCAGCACATGTGCTGAAAGAAAACACAGATAAATTGAAATCGATGATAGAAATCTGTTTCTTTGTGGGGTATCCCAATTGAATGAATGGTGGTTTATTTATAACCTTAAGGATCAGAAGGTCATTATTAGCATCAATACCCGATTCTTAAAAAAAGATTATATTATGAACTACAAGACCAAAAATAAAAATTATTCCAGAAAAAATAAGAGAAAATAGTAGAACGAAAGACGAACTACAAGTTACTAATATCCTATTGTCTCGTCATAGTGGAAGGATTATTAGGACATGTGCAAATCATGAATAGGATGCTACCATTAACATGCCAAACGAGCATGTGGGTAATAGTGCACACGGTTTAGATTCTGTATAGCGTGTTACTGCTAGTACACAGACGCGTGTAGTGCCTTGTCGTAATGGGAGGGTTGTTCATTAATCTGGTCGTTATGTGTTCTTAGGAGAGTCTTTTAACAAGATCCCGATAGAACTGGATATCGAACACTGTAACTATAATAAAGCACTTTAGGATAACAATGCAGATCTTTGGCAAAATATTATGAATTCAGAGATAGAATTTATATATTCTAATTAGATTTGAAAATTTATAGAACCACCCGAAGGGATAAAACGCATTGGATGCAAGTGGATCTATAAGAGGAAGAGAGGAGCAGACGGGAAGATTGAAACTTTCAAAACTAGGTTTGTTGCAAAAAGATTTACTCAAAAAGATGGGATCAATTATGAGAAAACTTTTTCGTCGGTAGCCATACTTAAGTCTATCTAGATTCTCTTATCCAATGCGGCTCATTTCGATTATAAAATTTGACAAATGGATGTCAAGACAGCTTTTCTTAACAGAAGTCTTGATGAATGTACCTATATGGTACAGTCAAACGCTTTCATGACAAAGCGTCAGGAGCACATGTTGTGTAAGCTTAAGAGATCCATTTATGGGCTTAAGTAAGCATCGAGATATTAGAATACTCAGTTTGATCATGTCATAAAGTCTTATAATTTTTTATCAGAGTCCAGATGAGTCCTGTGTGTATAAAAAACGTGACAGAAGCGTGGTAGTCTTTCTAGTACTTTATGTAGATGATATTTTGCTCATAAAAAATGATGGAAGTGTTATTTTTGGTAAAAGTATAGTTATCTGAGCAATTCGATATAATGACTTGAAAGAAGTCAGTCACATTCTTAGGATTAAGCTTTTGCGAGATCGAAAATAAAAGATATTAGGGTTATCACAAGCAAAGTATATCGATGATATCCTTGGTCGTTTTAGCGTGCAGGATTTCAAGAAATATTTTTTTTTTCTTTCAGGCATGAAATTACTCTATCCAAGGATCAGCGTTCTACGATTCCTGACAAGATGAGAAAATATATGCGGTTCCTTATGCTTCGACAGTAGGAAGCCCAATGTATGCTATGCTTTGTACTAGACTCGACATCTATTTTGTCGTTGGCATGGTTAGCAGATATCAACCTAACCCACGATAGGAGCATTGAACTGCGGTAAAAAAATATAATTAAGTACCTGAAAAGGACTATGAATTATATGTTGGTTTATTAGGTGAAAAGTTTAGTACTTTTAGGGTACACAGACTCAAATTTTGAGCCAGACAAAGATTTCTGTAAGTCTACCTCAGGATATGTGTTTACCTAGAAAGGTAGAGCTATAGGTTGGAGTAGTATCAAGCAGTCCTGTATTGTTGATTTCATCATGGAGGCCGAGTACTTGGCAGCTTTTGAAGCAGTCAAGGAGGTCGTTTAGATCAAAAACTTTTTGTTCGATCTAGATGTGGTACCTTTAGTTCAATCAGCTATTACATTTTATTGTGATAATAGCGGAGCGGTTGCAAACTCGAAAGAATTAAGAATTCACAAGAACGAAAAACACATTGAGCGTAAGTATCATCTGACATGAGAAATTGTACAGAGGGTAATGTTGCTATGATCAAAATTGTATTAGAAGATAACCTTGCAGATCCTTTACAAAGAGTATACCGGCTAAGATTTTGGACAGTCATGTAGAGGATACAAGAGTCAAATGTATAACAGTATAGTTTTGAGTATAAATAGGAGATTGTCAGTGTTGTATACTAAAAGTTATAGATTTTATTTTGATTTTAGTAATTAATTTTTTTTAAATAAAATTAATTTTTTATTTTATGATAACCTTAATATGCAATGTATGCAATATCATTTTTTTAATGTTATGCATGATTGTCATTTATTTTGTACAATATTTAATCTGGTGTGTAGAGTACAGCTTGCACACAAAAGATCAAATTATAGGTTCTTGCAGAATATATGTTTTTGTTCACAGTTTAGATAGAAATGGACAAATTATCGGTACGACTCTAGAACAGAGTTTTAGTAGGTTTATCTTATTTATAGAAAATAGATAATAGCGCCATTTATTATTCCAACTCGCTGTTCTAGTACACTTTGTGTGTATTAAACAAAATCACATTGGAACAACTAATTTTATACTGAATATATAAATTAATTCGTACCCTAAGGTTATTATGAGTGCTTATACTTTTAATCCCGAAATAATTATTATTTAGTATATTTAATATTCGTTGTTTTGATTCATTAGGGGGTGTAATTTTTTATGGGTCTATAATCCTGGTGAGTTGGATAGTAGTATTAATTATATGACGAATATTAATTATTAACGAAATCCACGTCTTGATAGTTCAGGATTGACGATACCCCCTTAAGAAAGCTTATAAGTTTTGATTGGACCAAACTCCACAGGTGAATTTGATTATCTGGCGGTCAGATAAGTTAAGCAGAATGGCTTAATGAATTTTAAAGATACCGATTAAATTAAATTATCAATAATCAAATTTAATTAGCGGGTATTAGGAATCTTAATGTAAGGAGATGAGTTAAACATTTAATAACATGAGCTCAATGCAAATTGATTTTGAGATTATGGTTTAGAGTGCAGTTATAGTTCTTTAGTGGTGTAAATTGTAATTTAGTATTTTATAAAAATTATAAAAACTGCTACAAGATTTTTATAATTACAGATACCGTTGAGAGGTTTGTATAATTATATAAATTGCTGGATAAGTATCTAGGTTACACTAGAAGTCTATGTCATAATTACTCAACAAGTCCCTACTGTAGCCCTATAAATATGTGGGTAGGCTGAACCATATTTATAACTCATCTTCCAGGACTAAAGTTGATTAGGTTCTATCGATAGCAGTTCTCAAAGGATCGTAACCCACACTACGTTCGGAAATCACATCAGAAAATACAGAAGAAGGTTCAACTCGGGAATCAAATTCGTAGTTAAAGAATCGACCAAAAAGATATTCATCTGAGTTAACTGTGGTGACATGAATTTTATTTTAATCGTTCGACATCAAAAAAATTTATCTAGAGCCCGTTTTGGCAATTTCAAGTCCATTTTTTTTCAAAGAATCATTTACAAAATCATTAATCTTGGCATTTTTCCTCCAACAATAAGATAATGGATTATACCATTACATGTTTGATTTGTAAGTATAAAATTAGATTAAAATTATAATTTTTTTATTATAACTGGTTACGATTAATGGAGGTGAAAGGGAGAGAGAGGGAGAGAGAGGAGGGGGGGAGGGAGCAAATTTATCAACATATAATAGAAGCCATATCAACTATTTGAAAAGACCATTGATAAGCTGTTATTTATTCCATTGGTTAATTCTTCTTAATATTGAAAGCTTTAGCAAGCGACAAAACTTGTTTTTTTCACAAGTGATTATTGGGATTGACTCGAATTTGATTTTGGTGAATCAGATTTGTGAGTATCAAATTTAAAAATACTTAGTCAATCATTGGTATTGAAGGATAAGGAAACTAAATAATATTGACGTTCCTAAATCACATGGGAATCACGTCGGTGATCTTTTTTGGCAACCAGTTTATTGAGTTGAATTTTAATTGAGATTCCTTTAAAACTTATATAAAGGGGTTTTAAGCACCAGAAACCCCAAGACACAAAGAGAGTGAGGCAGAATGTAAGAATGCTCTAAAGAAGCTCAAGTTGAGGCCATAGAGTGTAGAGAAATAATCGGATACACTATAGTGAGGTTCAAATTTAGAGATTAGAGAGTTGAGAATTAGTTTTAGTAATACTTATTGATAATAGTGAATTATTCTTTCTTATTCTTTCGTGAAGATAGGAAGCCAATCGAATCACATATATTTTGTGTCCTTCTTGTGGTTATTTTTATCCTTTATTTGCTTTATGTGGATCATAGCCTACGTGGGTTTTTTCGCTGTCCAATCAAATTTTATTTTGGAGATTCATGTGTTTTAAATCCCAACAAGTGGTATCGAATCTTCCTGTTATTGGCTTAATCACTCGATCGCAATAAAGATGCAGAACATCATGTTAAAAATCTCAACATACTAGTAGAGGACGTTGTGGTAGGTGAAGTTACCACTACCACACAGGCGCACAGAATCCAACAGCAACGGCATAGATCTCCAGCAAATGCGGCTTAATCAAATCGACAAGAGCAGCATATCAGACAAGAAAGCAGCATTCGAGGTGAAGTCCAAGTTCATTTAGATTGATGGTCGAAGAGGGTGGAGCATCCATACCAATAAAAGTGGTGTAGTACGAGGCGGACAATAGATCTTTAAGATAGTTCAAAAATTTGAACCAATGTAAAAATTGTCGAGATTGACTCGATTCTAATTCTAGTGGAACAAGTTTGTGAGTATCAAATTTGAAAATCATCAGTCAATCAGTGGTACTGAAGGATAAGGAAATTAAATGATATTGAGTTTTCTAAATCACATGAGAATCACGTTGGTAATCATTTTTGGCAACTAGTTTATTGAGTTGGATTTTAATTGAAATTCCTTTTAAACTTATATAAAGGGAGTTTAAGTACCAGAAATCCCAAAACATGGAGAGAGTAAGGCAGGATGTAAGAATATACCAGAGAGGCTTAGGTTGAGGCCAAAAAGTGTAAAGAGAGACCCAAATACACTAGAGTGAGACTCATATTTAGATATCTAAAAGTATAGAGTTAGTTCTTGTAATCCTTATTGATAATAGTGGATTATTCTTTCTTATTCTCTCGTAGAGGTAGGCAACCAGTTAAACCACGTATATCTTGTGTTTTTCTTGTGGTTATTTTTATTCTTTATTTGCTTTGTGTGGATCGTACCATACGTGAATTTTTTCACTGTCCAATCAAATTCTATTTTTGAGATTCGTGTGCTTTAAATCCCAACAAGTGATATCAGATCTTCTGATTATTGACTTAATCACTCGATCGCAATAAAGATGCAGAACATCATGTTAGACATCTCTATAGACTAGTAGAGGACGTGGTGGTAAGTAGAATTACTACTACCATATAAGCGGAATTCAACCGCGACGGCTTAAATCTCTAGTATATGTGGCTTGATCATATAAAAAATAATAGTTTATCAGACAAGAGAGAAGTAATCGAGGTGAAGTCCAATTTCATTCAGATTGATGGTCAGAGATGGTGGAGTATCTATATTCGTGAAAGTGGTGTACGACGAGGTGGTCGACAAATCTTCAAGATGGTTCAAAAATTCGAGCCAACATGAAGATTGTTAAGATTAACTTGATTTTGATTTTGATGAATCAAGTTTGTGAGTATTAAACTTGAAAATCTCCAAACAATCAGTGGTATTAAAGAATAAGAAAACTAAATGATATTGAGTTTCTTAAATCACATAGGAATCACATATATTTTATGTTCTTCTTTGTGGTTATTTTTATTATTTATTTGCTTTGTGTTGATTCGTAGCTTACGTCAGTTCTTTCTCTATCAAACCAGATCCCATTTTAGGAATTCGTGTGCTTTAAATCCCGACGGTAATAGACTTCAACTAGAGGCCATGGGTAATATTGTCTTCTTCTTCCAATTTGGTTGGAATGAATTGCGAATCTCATCTCTACTGGAGTTTTTGAATCCATCGATTGAGTGGGTTTCTTAATCATAATCCAAAATGATTCACAATTCGATTTTTGAAAAGAAAAGCGAACACGATGTTATTAAGACTATTGGACTAAGTCTAATCTGAAGTTTGAAAACTCTTATCAAACATGGACAGTGTATTTAAATTTTATTCATAAAACCTTATATTGAATGACAAGTTAGTGCAATGAATATTCTAGGTCCATAAAAGAAGTGAATGGAAATGAAAAGATGAAAGAAAATTTATTTTCTTATCAAACTTGAGCATCAAAATTAAAGGAAAATGAAAGAAAATGGAAAGAAAATGTCCACAATTAATTAAAATATCATTATCAAGGTTTGATTGTTGTGGCAAAAAATAAAAAAATCAATAATGGAAAGAATAATATAATCACACCCCTAACAGAAGATTTAAGTAATTTACCCGATACTATGACTGCATTCACAAATTTTGCAACGATTTCACTATAAAGTGAGATAATACAAAATGAGATTATAAAACTGTAGCCAAAAGCACCAAATATATAAACCTCAAAATTTTCTCTATGGGCTAAGTCTCCTAAAAAAACTCTATAAATGTTGTTAGGAAATTTTGACCTCTATATTGATCGTTTTCACAAATATGTAACAAAACGTTCATGTTTTATTGTTTGACATATGACGCTTGTTCTTAGTAGTTAGATTTATATGTTGCAGCATGACTACAGTACTTAAACAATGCAAAAACTGTGCAAAAGTTGAAAAGTACTGCAAGCAGTCAAGATCGCTCGACCGATCTGGGTTGCGGGTCAGTTTTAACTTTAATTAGGGATGAGCATCCGCTTTCTTAGATTGGTGATTCATATAAGAACATAGCAACCTTAGAGCGTGTGCATCCAAAAAACTATTATGGAACTCTGCTTGATGATTCATTAATTTATTGAGAGCTTCATAAAGATCGTTCAAGCGTCATACCTTAATTTCTCATTTTTTGCTTGAGTGGATTCTCAAGTAGCAAAGACATGTGATGAATTATAGCGGCAGTCAAGTACAATTTGCTGGTTTGTAAGATTTTTTGTAACCAAAATTCAGTAATAATGTTTGATTTACCCGAACGTGGATTAGTCTTGCAGTTTTTACCCGAGTGAGGGTTTTTCACGTAAAAATCTTGTGCCTCATGTGGTTGTGTTTTATTTTTCTTGTGTTGTTGTTTATTTGTTTGTGTCGTTTGGTTTGATATATCAAATAGTGCAAATTAATCTTAAAACGTGATTTTTTAACATACCGGGAACAAAATGAAAATGGACCAAAGTTTAACTTGACAGAGCAAAAAAATATAAAAAATAAAATACCAACTGTCCATGGAATAAAATCATGAACATAATAAAAGGAACAAATTTGAAGCAGAAGAGAATATGTGCACAACATTTATTTGGAAATTCATAATGTGACAATAGGAGGACTATCCACCATAAGCACAAGAATTGATTAGCTGTTTGATTGAATATGTAGATTCTGTTTTAGTGGGCATAATTGGAAAGAAGAATAGTATCTAGTAGCTTGGTCAACACAATCAATCTTAAAGCACTTATTTGAGGGAGAGGCAGGATTGTTTCAAAATGTCATGACCTGTCCTTGGATGGTTTATTGGCTAATATTGGCTCCCTTTTGGGATAATTATTAATTTATTTATTTTTTAAAAAACAAAATTAGTCTTTTGATTAAACTATTATATTTTTTTATTCTCTCATCGAAATGGGCTGAAAAAGTAAAAAATTTTGATGAAAATTTGAGAAAAGTTAAAAAATGACAAAATAAGTCAAATTATTTGTTGTTTTTTTTTGTATTTAGTTAAGATTTTATTTTTTAATTAAAATTTTTACTTTTTCTGTTGTTTTCATCAAAACGATCTAAAAAAAATAAGATAAGTTTTTTTTTTATTTATCACAATTGAGTCTAAACATCTTGCTCATATTTACAGTTTGAGATTATTAAGTTAATTATACGATAAAGAAGTTAAAAAAATTATGAAATATGAAAAATAAATAGTTCACTTTGTGCACACGGCGCAGCTACGATCGATGACGTTATTTGTGGCAACCACATGACAAAACTTGTTATATCATAAAAATGGGTTGGTATTAAAATTTGTCATATGTAGCACTTTATCTTTCTTTTTTCTCACAATAATCTGTTTTTTTCTCTCTTTTCATTTCAAATCAGAAGGAAAAAAAATTATCCCTCTATTTTAAATCTAACTTTTTTTTCTCTCTTTATTTCAAGCCCACTTTCCTTCATCTTTCATCTCCCAGAAAAAATGTATTTCCAATATATATGCATACATATATACTGTCCAAAAAATATAATTATATTTGTATATTTTTCTAGTTTATATATATATATTGGTTTAAGTTAAGAATGAGCCAATTAAAAATTATTTAGAATGTTTTTCATAATTATTTTAAAATATTTATTATTTAAAATTAATTTTATAATTAAATTAAATTTAAAATACCTTTAAACACAAATAATTTCTAGTAAACTAATAAAGCATTTCTAGCCTAAGTAACAGAACTAGAAAAAAGATAAATGCACATACACTTAAATACATATCTAAATACAATCATGGTATTTTAATACAACCATATATGCTACATGAGTCCCACCCTCATATTCAAAAGTTTCCAAATTTGTGTAGTTTTTCACAGTATGGTCAGGATTCAATATAGAAATAATTAATTATGAGTACTATATTAAGAATTTATTTTGAGATAGGTCCCAATCACTAATAGAATAATCATACAGATCCTATTTTTAAATTCTATCAAAGTAGCGGGCCAAAATACCCTTATGCGTAGTCTGATGATTGTATATTCTCATTGAGGTAGTTCGCGTATTTGTTGAACGCATCCTTCACCGATGTGGATTCAGTAGTGGCCATCGTCCTCGATCTTTTTGCGACGCTCTGCATAGTCGCCTCTACAACAGTCAATAATTTCACATAGTGAATTTGAGCAATCATTTCACCAGAAGAAACACATATACAAGACATGTGCTAGGGCTTATATAATAGAAATATGTATATACATAGATATAGATTTACGTGGAGAGAGAGAGAGAGTACATCGATGGAGGCGTTGAGGTTTGGGTGCCATAAGAGAGAATGTAACGCCTCAATTTCGTAATAATAAAAACCTGAGTAATTTAATGAAAGCAAGAATTCAATTTTAAGAAAATATTCAACAAATGAAGCCAAATTTCTAATTTTCTAGTCAAACATAAAGATACAAGAGCCATTTTTTTTTTTTGCAAACAACCCCCCCTAAAATAGTCCTTTTATACCCCAAAGGGTTACCCGAAAATATTTCATAAAAATTCCATTTTTAAATCAAAGCCCAATAAACATACCACCTAGCACAATCTGCTCGAGCAGGCTCCTCACTGCTCGAGCAGTAAGGTACCCAAGAGCTCACTGCCCAAAAGTCTACAAATTTGACTAAATATTGAAAAGTCACCCCTTTTTCTATTGATGAAACATGGGTTTAAATAGGTAAACTTGAGAAGTAAAATATATGTTCGATAAGAAAATAACATTTTTGACTAAAAAAAATCGGAATCGAACTTCAAGATCATGATACATCATTCAAAAACTAAGGGATTCAACCCATCAACGAGCCTGACGCCCTCACATATATACGAATCGTGAATATATGA